>JBBPQE010000005.1:0-192612 GCA_038092335.1 Boletus vinaceobasis
TGGACATAACATTCACCTTGTCATGCTTCACCTGACTACTGAGCAAACCTTTTAATTATAGTTTATAGTTGATTACATAACATTTTCACATTCGACAGTGCTCGTTTGCAGGTGCTGGACGTGTTTGTTGCAGACAAAACCCTCCCCCACTATCGTGGGAGTCGGGGATAGCACCGTACAACGACCAACTAGCAAGAGCACGCCAGGTCTACGTTAGAAGCGACTTGTATGAATTATATGTGTAAACCCTTGCTAAACAAGGTCCACCGAGAGTCATCTAGCAAAGTGTGTACTCCCATGGACAGGCGATGCTGTCCTATTCTTACAACCCTCAAACATCTCTCAGCCATCGCTGAGTGGGTGTCAACTATCGCAGCCGAACGGGGCCTGATCATGAAAGGAATCCCCTCACGGCTCCCCCGACATTGAGCACATCGAGCCTGCGAGAAAAGATAATATAGTCAGTCGTCGGCTCCTTAAATACCTAACTTGGGCACGTTTCGTTTCCCGAGCGTGAAAAGTAGCAACAACCCGGAAGCGCATTCTGGGAAAGGGGGCCCGATTAAGCGGCTTAAATGCCACGAGGTGGGGTCAATCCGGGTGCGGGGTGTGGGATCTACCGTGCGCTTCGGTATATATATAATAGCATACCGAGAGGGGGTTCTCAAACTTGTCGCACTTCTCCCGCTTCTCGCCCAGAGTCAAAGGAACAAGACAGCACTTACAAGAAAGTGTCGTGTCCCCATACACCACCGAGCTCAAAGTAACCGACTTCTGTATTACCTGCCATTCTGAGGGCATCGACGAGTTCGCGTTGTTGCTCAACTGGGAATAGGATATCGCTTTGTACACCCAAAACAAGGATGGGTGTGGATGCGAGCGGACTGAGGCCTTTGGCCAGTTCAGGCAAGTGCGGAGCTTGATTGGCTGGTGGGGGATGCGACTTGGAGTGTGAGGCGCTCTGCGACGAGGTGGATGTAGATGGTTTGGAAGTGAACGAATGGGGAAGATGCATGCCAAGTTGTTCCAGGGAAGGCATAGTGAGATCAAAAAGGTCCATCGCTTTCGAGATGTAAAGGAGAGAGTTGGCGTCGTACTTCAAGCAAAATTCCTCTCCCTGGCGGGCAAGGTGAGTGAAAATCCATTATAACATCCATCGAATGACAAATATTGGGGGTGGAAGCCCCCCGACAGAAACACACCTGGTGGTCAAGATAAGTTTCGATGAGGAAATCGGGACATAGTGTCGGTGACCTGGAATGGTCACGTGATGACTTGGGTGGAGTAGCATCATCACTGCGCAGCTTGCGACCAAAGCGCAAGTCCCATTCTGGACCGGAGCGGTAAGTAATGGTAGCAATCTCTGATAGAGGACCAGGTCAGGTAAATCTGGAGCGGGGAAGGAAGTACTGACGACGAGCAAGCTTCATTCCGGTGTGCGGAGGCAAGGTATCATAATAGAAGCCATTGTTCCAATTAGGGTCGGCCATGAGGACTGGGGGGAGGTCAATGGAAGGATAGAACGTGGATGGAGGTACAGACCACTTCTTTGTGCATGACGCATTGCTATGCTTCCTGGGCTGCTTCTGGCGGTGCCACTGATACTGACGATTTTACGGACACGATCAGGGAACAGCCAGCCTGCGGCAAGGCTCTGCATCGCACCCATGGAAGAGCCAACACTGGCATAGAGTCGATCGATGGCAAGAGAATCCAACAAGTGGAATTGAGCCTTGACCATATCAAATATGGACAGGATTGGGAAGCGTGTCGCGAAATGTTGACCGGTTGCTGGATCGGTCGAGGACGGGCCAGTGGAACCGTAGCAGCCACCGAGGACGTTTGTGCATATGACGAAGAAGTGATTTGTGTCGAGGGCCTTTCCTGGACCGATAAATTTTTCCCACCAACCGGGAGCAGGATTCAGGGAAGTGGAGGCAGCATGGGAGGAAGCAGACAAGCCGGTATGGAGAAGAATGACGTTATCTCTGGCAGGAGAGAGGGTACCCCATGACTCGTAAGCGATATCGAAGGATGAAAGGGAAGATGAGTATGTGAGGGGGAAAGGATGGGGGTGGTGATAGACGTTGTAGGATAAGGGACTTGGACGGGCGTAGGGTGGTTCGGGGCCGGTGTCTGCTGGGGAGGATTGTGGGGAGCGGGAGAGAGAAGCAGCGAGGATGCGGGACTCCCGTTTGGCATGGGCGTCTACGCAGGGGAAGGACGGGGCTGGGGGTTGGGCGACGGGGGTACAGGAGGAGAAGGGGCGTGCTGGACGGGGACTGAGCCTGAGCTGGTGGCGGAATGAGCGGAACATGGTCGTCGTCATGCGATCATGTCTGGCTTACTTATGAGTACGATCACGCGATCCTTTCCCCGAGATACGACCCCCCCTCCATCGTCGTGACCCCCCCTGATGGAAGCACACCACCTGCACGTGGTTATATCGCCGTCGCTGTCCTACTTCTCTCCCCAACCCAGTCTCGGCCAACGCCGTCGACGACTGCTATGATTGCACCCAGCCCCCCTCCCAAACGCGAAAACAAGGTCTGTCCACTTCCTCTGGTCCCATTTCCTGCTCAATGCATTCCCCCCAGTTCACTGCCTTCTTCCGCTCCCGCTCTCGTTCACGCTCTCGTTCACGTCCTCACCCCACCCCAACCACGCCCGAACCCATGCCATCCACCCTCGACTCCTCCCCGTACTCTCTACCTGCCCACCCACAACAGGATCCTTTGTTCTCGGACAACCCCCCATCCAGCTATGCCAAGTCGTCCGTCCGTTCTCAAAATCGTCCTGTCTCCTCCACAACGACCGCCACTCATTCTACGATCACCCCGCTTCCTTCTGATGCCTTGAGGAATAGGATGAATCGCGGGCGCCACCCATACCCGTTCCACCCTCACAGTACTGATACCCACACATCCCAAGCACATCACGATCAATCCAGTGACACTATTGATTCCGATTCCGATGATCACCACTTCCCCCGCTCCGAGACACCCTCGTCCACCAGGCGCAGGTTGATTTTGCACTCCCTCTTCGGAATTTCCTTGACGCGTAGATCCTCTTCATCTGCCTCCACCCTACAACAATCTTCCTCCACCTCGTACAGGAAAGGTTCCACCTCCACCTCCACGTCCGCATCCGAACCTAGAAGCAAACCACCTCGCAAACGCTCCTTCAGATTGACCTCTCGCCCTAGTACACCAAAGTCTGTCAACGGCTCCTCTACTTCAAAATCTCCCTATTCTATCCCTGTCCCATCCAGCCCACTACCTTTGTCCGCCAGCCCCCGTCGCCGGTCATTTGGTCTCGGCGGCTCTCAGCGCAGCACTCCAAAATCATCTACCGGAAATTTACCTCTGCCACCTGTACAGTGCCCTCAACCTGCCCGCTCCCATGGTAGGAGACACTCGGTCGGTTCAGAGCGGCCACCCCATGACAGTGCAGTTGCCCTTCCGGAAGAGCCCTCTCATCGGTCTGTCCACAAAGGCGCTCATCTTCTCCCCGACGGCGGACCTCGGAACAAAGGCAAGGAAAAAGAAAAGCTGCTTCCCGACCCAGAGAGATCCCTTCCCGACTTTCGCCCGTCCATCGATTTCCTTTCCCAATCTCTCCCAGAAGATCCTTCCCCCATATCTCGCAATCACCTTTCATCCCAGTTCACAGGTCATCCTGTGGTCCCACATCTACCTACCGTAGATTCAGCCTCATCTGAGGAGAACGAACAATCGTCCCTCCTTGCACCGCATCGCTTACCCGCGATACCCCGCATCATTCATACCCCACCAACTCCACAGCGCCTTGGGGGAGACATCGATTCCCCCTCCAGGCCTAATACTACTCTACCTGGAGTCGATTCTGGCAAGGTCGAAGTTGCCAAAGGCAAGACTGTTACTATATCCCATCGAGAACAAGTCTTAGTCTCAAGCTCTCGATCACACGCAGACGTCCTACACATGACTTCATCCAAGGGGCGTTTCACTCCCCGAATTTTTAGCGGCAAGGATTCGTCTAAAACAAAGGACAGCAATGGACAGAAATCAAGCAAGCGGACGGCTGCTGGTTCTTCTGACGGACCCATCCATAAGACACCTAGTTCTAACATCACCGGCCCTGCGCGCAACATGACAAATCACCGGAGCAAACTTGGGAGCTTTGATTTTGAGCGTCCAATTTCCGCGCTCAACAAGAGTAGTTCTACCGGTGATCGGCAGGGAACACACGTCTCAAATGATAATTCCTCATATTCAAAGAAGACTGGTCTTCGCTCACTGGAGCGGACTATCTCGGAAGACTCTGCGCGGGGTGGAAAGTCCCGCTTGATTGCCCATGGTCCTGGACGGGGAGAATTGCCCATGTTGTCTCAATCAAAGCCAGATCATACAGGCGATACATCGGTTGTATCATTCTCGTCTGTCTCTTTACAAACAAAGTCGACTGGCAATGGCAATGGTACTGGGAGTAACACACCAGGGCAATCCTCCAGTTGGGGTCGCGCGTCTGGCAGGCGTATCCTACGCACTTCGCATGGAACATTCGCATTTGAGCATCCCTCTTCAGTACCTAGTTCTCCAAATCCTCAAACCTTCAACTTGCCAAGCGAGCCAAATCAAAATGCTCTCCCTGGACACATGTCCGGTCTTCCTCAATCACAACCTACGACTCCGTTGTTGCATACCATCTTTGACGCTCGAGTGAAGCATTCGCGGGGACAAAGTTACAATACATCTGATTACGTTGAACTGGGTTATTCAAGACCCGGAGAACGTAAATCCAAAGGAAAGGGACGCTCCCTTGATCTCGGTTTGGGACTTTCTTGGGCACCTTCGCGTGTACGTGAAGAGGTCCTTATGCCGGGGTTCATTCTGGCTCGGGAGAAGGCGAAGCGGGAGAAAACCAAGGAAAATGGGTCGGATGTCACCAAAGTATTTGAAAGTCTACTATCCGAGCCTCGATTCCAGACTTTCAAAAAATGTAAGGACCGTTGTTCTACACCTCTCGTCGACCTTTGTCTGACGTGATCTTCAGACGTCCACCGCTTTGACGCCCATGTTATCCCGCTCGAGGGTCCTTCCGGGCTGCTAGCCCGTGTTGAGAAGCTCCTCGTAGAATCTGATGTCACCCAGCAAGAGAGAAAGAAACTCATGGCTGAGTTTACCATCTTCGTCGAGAGTCACAGTGGGTGATGTCCATAATGTTGTTGATCTGTGGCCATATGCGCCGTACCTTCATTCTTGGTTGTTGGTAAATTTTCGGTATCTAAGGTCTTGATCATGACTTCATACTCGTATCCCTTTTTTATTGCTTGCTATATATCCATCGGCAGTAAGTTGTGTCAGCCCTTGTCTTCAATCTCAGTTGTGTAGCTGACAGCCTGGAACCGTTTAATGTTACATCCTGTGCTCCGAATTGACCGAGGGAATACAAGCCAAGTTGAAAGTCCTAGAGTACATGAATACCAGCGTCAATGCGCCCTGACTATGTCGCAGGTCGAAGGGCTCTCAGTCTTTCCACCAACTTAGCATCCTCTTCGCCGATGGTCTCGCCTTTGGTCAGATCAGGTACAATACCGGAGAGGTCCTTGGCAGCGAGATCGTGTTGTAACTCTATGTTTGCTTCTTCTGCTGTCCGCCGCATAAGTTGATCTATCTGATCTTGGGGTGTGGAGACCGCCGTCGTGCTGGACATTGCGTCTTCCATGTATGACGTCTGTACGTCCAGATCCGAGAATTGAGCCTCGAATTTGTCCATCACGACCGAGATCTTGGAAAACGATAAGTGGCCTCTCAAACATCGCGCGCTTTGTCGGCAGGGCATACCTTCTCCAAGTTCATACTTTCCATTGCTCTGTCCATCCCTTTGACCACAGATGTCATATTGCCCGTCACCTGTCTCATTGTGACCGCAGTCTCCACCCTGCTCGCGACTGCATCGATACGGCTAGCGAGACGCAGCAAATTCAGAGACTCTGATTTCTTCCGTATCGCGTTGGAAGCGTATATTCGTGCACCGTCGTTGTTGCCTTGTTGGAGTGCCTGTCATGGTCCGGAGCACCACCGCATTGTCACTCGGCACAGAAGAGGATGAACGCGCAAGGCTGGACAGACCTTCTTTAACCTCGCCTTTTCCGCAGTCTCGTCTTTCTGCGCCTTCTTTGCTTGTCTGTTTAGCGTCTTTGCGGTGAACTGTGTGGCATGGTATCAGAATGGATCTCGGATGGTGATGGCGGCGGGCAAACTTTGAGTTGGAATAAAGTCTCTGTGGTATGTTAGACGTACTACGAATGATTGTGTCGGATATGCTCACTCTCCATGTTACTCATGTTGGGAGCGGGTGAGAGATACTATGATCGGTCATGTGACCATTTTGCGCTGCTTTCCCAACCTCGCTGGAACAAACACTCGGAGGACGCGCCATGAACAAGGTGGTGCCGAGCGCTCACGGTGTCGATCCCTCGAGTCTCTCCCCAAATTCTCGGTCTGGCACCCTCCCAGTGAGTGATAAGGCGCGCTGCAAGTTCATCTGCTAATCTAGCCAAACGTCAGCACGATGTTGGCTCTATTATCGCCAACCACCGTACGGTGGCCACCGCGGACTCTCTGGCTACCATAGACCGTCCCCCCGACGAGGTCGAAGGTTTACCCCCTGCTAAAGTATATCACCCTTACTCCATCCACGTCCTCGCCCTCCTAATGCCCGCTTCGATCTTTGGTGTACTTGCCAGGCTTGGTCTACAAGCTTTGGTGACATATGATGGACAGAGCATCTTTCCATTGGCTTACATCCAAGCCACTGGTTGCTTCATCATGGGGGTTTCCCTGGGCACGAAAGCCCCGTTCGGTAGCTTGTGAGCGTGCTTTCCATGTTGTGGGCGTAATCAATTATCCAGTCTTATCAAGCTATGGACCTTTGTATACAGCCGTCACAACCGGTCAGACCGACTGTGCTCCCTGTACCACACCACCTTCCTAATTCATAGCCGTTCACAGGATTTTGTGGATCTTTGACCACGTTTTCTGGCTGGCAGGTCGACATATTCGATTCTTGGGTAAATTCCGGACAATTTCATAGAGCAGGACTTCGAGATGTAAGTCTTTCACCACCATTGGACTCCCCGCCTTATTTTACGTCCGCAGTTCATAGATGGTCTCACTAAAACATGGATTACTCTCTTGTTATCGCTGGCCTCTCTCACGTTCGGGGTACATGTCGCCGGCTTGATCTTACCGTACCTCCCGCCCCTGAGACCACCCAAGAGAAACATGCGCTACTGCCTCACTGTCTTATCTATATTGACCTACGCTGCCACCTTCCCTGCATATTTCCGCTTGCCTGCCAATTACCGACACCAGGCGACTGCGGCCCTCCTGTTTTCTTACCCAGGAACGTTAACGCGATACTTGCTTTCAATGAACCTGAACCCGCGAATCAAACTCTTCCCCTTGGGCACTTTCACCGCGAATGCACTAGGCACCGCGCTTCTCGGCGTATTCCACGTTCTGCAGGGTATGCGTTCTGCCGTCTCCCCTGATGCGTGTTCCTTGCTGCAGGGCCTGGGTGATGGGTATTGTGGGTGCCTCACAACGGTGAGCACGTTTGCGGCAGAAGTAAATGCTCTAGAGGGATGGAAGGCATCGTTTTATGTGACTCTGAGCTGGGTGGTCGGGCAACTCCTGCTCCTCATTATCATGGGATCCTCATTTTGGGCGGGCCATGTTAGCGAGCAGTTGACGTGCAGTCTCCAGGGATCCTGAGGGGGTGGGCGGAATGAGTTTCATTTCATGAGGGCGTGTGTGTGTCTTTACTATTAGGTGCACGTAGCGGAGTCTGAATTTATCTACGGTTACCGATCGAGGGATGGTCAACTGAACGCCAGCCCGATTGAGCTGTGCAACTTTCCATGTCGCGGCCCCAGGAGCTGGTCGAGGATCTGGTCGAGCTTGAAGAGGAGGTTATAAGTGGAATCGGAGAGGCAGACGAAGTTATGGATGAAGTAGAGGAGGGGTACAGTAAGTTCCATGCAGGGCATTGCCACTGACTCATTGAACTCATGGCCTCACCAGCATCTTCTACCCCCACTTCCACGCTCACGTGGATAAGCTGGTTTTGTTCTCTACCCGGCCACGAGTACTTCTGCGAAGTGTCGGAGGACTTTATCGAAGATGATTTTAACCTGACAGGCTTGAACACCATGGTACCCTTCTGGAAGGAAGCGATGGAGATGGTATTGGACGTTGAGCCAGGTACGTTCGCCCTCGGCCCATGTGAACTTTGAATCCATTTATGATCTGATGCAGACGAAGACACGTCGAAAATCCCGGATGTTTCAATTGTGGAAGCATCGGCCGAACTTTTATACGGCCTCGTGCATCAGCGTTACATCCTGACGCGAGCCGGCTTGCAGTCCATGGTTTGCTTCTACCACGCACCTGATCTACTATGATCTCACGCACTTTTCAGGTGGACAAGTACGAAAGTGCTGCATTTGGCGTTTGCCCGCGGGTCTACTGTATGGGATGCAATGTGGTGCCGTGTGGTCGCTCCGATCTTCCTGGCATCGATACGGTCAAACTCTATTGCCCAAACTGTAATGACATATACACTCCCCCGAGCAGCCGCTTTCAAGGAGTTGATGGTTTGAGTACTTTGCTTCCCCTCGTGAACCCTGGGAACTGACGCGTGTCTGAGGGATGCAGGGGCATTTTTTGGTACTACGTTTGCACATTTGTTTTTTCAGAGCTACCGTGAGCTTGCCCCCGCGCCGTTTTGGAAACCGTCGTCGTCGACGGAATCGTCGCTCTCTCCCGGACGGTCTCCGGACTCTGGCCACAGCTCGTCGCAGCGGTCGCCTTTTGTCAATCCCAATCCCCATGGGGGCCAAAAGAGACCAGAGGGGCGTATCTACGAACCGCGAATATATGGGTTCAAAGTGAGCGAGCGGGCAAAGTCCGGGCCGCGGATGCAATGGGTGCGTTTGAGACCCCAGAGCCCAGAGGAGTTAGACATGGTGGACTGGCGAGGCCGTTGGATAGATGACGAGGAATATGGCGATGTTGAGGAAGAAGAGGAGGGTGATAAGCAAATGGAAGACTTTGACCCGGTTAGGCTCTTTCAGACCTACGCCGATCCTTTACTCACACGTGGTACGATGTAATTAATTACAGGATGCTGTTGAAGAGGACGATGACGAGGAGGAGGAGGAGGAGGAGGAGGAAGGTGGTGCACGGAGACATCATGTCCGAGGTGAGCAGTCCGTCGATTTGCTCCGGCCTCCCACACCGATCCACCTACCATCCTCGGCGCGTACCTCTCCTACTTCTGGATCGGTATCGAAGGGTCGAGGTGACCTGGCTATAGGTACGGGTGGTACAGGGAGGGTGAGGGTAGTGAGAAGATGATACATATTCTGTGGGGCTGCTGAATCTCATCGCGAATAATTAGTTTCCTTAGAATACGGACCCGAATTCAATGCAGTAACATTTAGGGGCATTACCAATTTTGGAATTCTTATGGCGTGGAAGAAAACTGTACAGGTGCAAGCCACTATCACAGCCACAATACTCGCGGTCACGTTGGGGGTATTGAGTGAGACTCTTGTCGAAACTGCATCCTCAAGACCGTCAAGATCATGGCCCGAAGCAGTGAGTTCGAGAATGCAAGTTGGGGAGGGGTCGCTGATATCTCTGTCAATTAGACCTTCGTCTTGGCCCTAACAAAGGCCACCCTACAACGGCCCTTCCCAAGGCCTCCCGCCCAAGTCAGCGGAAAGGCATCCAGTCCACCAAAAACAAATTTGTGCGGTCCGTTATTCGCGAGGTCACGGGATTCTCCCCATATGAAAGACGAGTGTTGGAGTTGCTGAGAAACTCCAAGGTGGGCGATTTAGAACATCAACTAGCAGATGTTGATGATCTTTGACAGGACAAAAAGGCACGCAAGTTGACCAAGAAACGGGTAAGTTGCGCACACCATGGGCCCAACGAGACTGATGGCGCGACAGCTCGGTACACTGTTGCGGTCGAAGCGCAAGCTGGAGGAGCTTGGCGCGGTGATTCAGGAGAGCCGGAGGGCACACTAAGCAACGACACGCACATACGTCTTGTACTTTGGACAGCTTATGCAATATTTCTCAGCTGAGTCAACGATGATGCAGTGGGTCGGCCCGTTTCTGGAAGAGTGCCGTGCATGCCGAGATGCCGAATCAGTGGCATTACGTAGTACAGCCTGATTTTTGATGAGTGGGTATCGGTTCGAACACCGTTCGCGTCGTATACATACCCTGCCCCGTTCCCTCCATCATGGCCTTGGTTGTCCCCCCTCCTAATCGAAGTCGCGCCTCCTCCACGTGCGTACGCCCCGCCTTGTCAATAAACACCCTCGGGAGACGTCGCTCGTCCTCGCTCGTCCTCCCGGTACAACATACCGACCTGTCCCCCGACAACTCCACTTCTCTTGTGCAAACCCCAACCTCTTCGTCGTCCGTCACGACCTCCCAACCTTCCATGTTCTCCTTGGTAGCCGCGAAGTGTCTCGAGTTCTTTCACGTGCCCAAATTACATCCTTCTGACTGTTCATCCCCCTCATCGCCACTCCCCGCCAGCCAAGCTGACCTCCTCCTTCCCCTTTCCGCTTCCTCACAATCCACCTTTGGTGACATCCTCAACGAGAAAGACGCTAGCCCACATCGTTGGCGACCATTTCACCCTGCGGTCAGTGATGCCTTTCCTCGATCTCGTGCGTCAACTGACGTCTTTGTTAGGCCAATGCACCAATCCTCTTAGTCATACTCCTCTTCCCCCTGTCTACTTCCGTAGTGCTCTTGTCACTTTACTCCTTACCCATCTCAGTCACGTGGCCACGAACCCTTGCTGAGCTCGCTGAGCTCGGTAAAGAACTCCAAAAGTACTCTCAACTTGGTCCTTGGACATTTGCACATGTTATTGGTGTACTTTCCGTGACTGCGGCTTGGAAACATGCCTGGTCCATACCCGGCAGTGTCATTTGGGTTGGTCTTAAAACAAATGTTTTGTCAATGAACCCGTGTGACTGACTGGCGCCCGTAGAATGTGCTGGCTGGTGCCCTCTTTCACCCCCTATTGGCCACCTTGCTATTGACCTTGCTGACAACCGTCGGATCGGTGATCGCTACTGCTCTCAGTGCACCCCTAGCCCCGGTTCTCAGCCGATTCTTTCCTCGTGCGCTGGACATGACCCGAAACGCCCTGGAAGGTGAAACTGACCTATCTGTTGGGTCGGCGCCGAGGTCATCGGCTTGGGTTCGCTTGTCGATATTGCGCCTCATTGGGGTCGTACCCTGGTCGGGAATTAACATCGCATGCGGTGTCTGTGGAGTACCATTGACCGACTGCTTTTTGGGTGCCTTTATCGGTGGTCTCCCATGGACGGCGGTCACGTGCCAGGTATGTTCTTCGCTGATATCGGCCTTTGCGGATCTTGACCCTTGTTAGATTGGTGATATCCTTCAGACGGTCGCATCGGCGCCTTCGCCAGGTCACCAGACTGTTTCTTCCCTGTTAGCTTCTCCCGACATCATCCTGAAGCTCGTGTTCTTGTCTTTTTTGTCCCTGGCACCTATTCTTGGACGAGATCGGCTGCGCGCCATCCTATCGAAAAAATCGCTCGAGGATGCGCCCCAGACCGCTGGACACGAACGTTTATCGCGGTGGGTTCGTGACTGGAAGACGAAGATGCGCACACACTCTCGATCACACAATCAAGACATGAAAATATTTAATGATCTTGTGCACGAGAAGGCTTCATTGCCTTGATAATGCATCATTTTCCCCTGCTCTGGGCCTCTGGCGGTTCTTGCTGATTTATTTACCGACAACATACTCTGATGTCCCGTAATGTCACACATGATGTTCTCACGCACCCTGAAACATTTGGTGCCTCTTTCTCACCTCACCACGCTCACGACGACCAGATACCCCCTAATTAATACGTGATTACCCTGCACTTCATTTGGTCTCGAATTTCCTTATCCATCTTACGCCATTCAATGATTTGTATGCACATACACTTTGCCACTTCAACACATACGTTTCCTGGCTTCATGCATGGATGCTGAGCGATGTGCCCTTCTGCGATCACCGAAGTACTGAGCGACCGGGGCTGTGGACTATGGTCGCGGCATCGCTAGAAGATGGACGGGCGGTGTTGTGTGGTCGGGGGCGATTGGACGAGACTTCAATCTACAGGACATTCCATTTTCGGAACTACACATTTTAGCTTCTCAGCGCAAGGCAATGCTCACAGGCAGGGAATCCGGACCACGATTGATTAGGAACTGCCCTCTTTGTGCAGCGATCGCTTGTCAGAAACTCGCGAGCTTTCGACCTGATCTATGCAGGTTGCCATGGCCGTGACGTCCCACTCTACTACACTTCAAAGGTACGCATTTGTCGTGATCATGGACCACCTCGCGGCTGTTCGCAAGCACAGCACATTTATGGAAAACATGAGGTGAGTCGTGCTGCCCCGTTCATGAACATCCTGCCCCCAACGTGGCTGTTGAGCTCAAGGCAGGTTCCCTCAATGACTACTGCCTGCGTACAGCTTGAAGCATGCCCCTCCCTTTCCCTATATGAGCCTACTCATGTCTCCATTCATTACTCACTTATAATACTCCGTCTTCTCATTTCTATCCACCCAGCTGCGCTCCCACCAAACAGTCATCCCGCCCCAAACTGGCGGTCGCATAATCGGCGCTCAATCCTGCTCTTGCATTTTTGAGAACCACCACCGGCTTCACTAGCCATGGCTCAGGTGGAGCCCGCACGCTCGATGAGTCACAGAAAGCCTGTCCCAAAATTCATCCCCTCCCCGCCGCCTTCCCCTCCCTCTTCTCCAGGGGCACCTTTCAGGCAAATCTCCCTCTCTTCAATTGCCTCACCCTCTCCTATACAGGGTGACAGACCCCCGGTGAGGAATATACACATTTCTTGAAGAACTGACGCTTATGCAGTACCAAGTAGCTCCCAGATGATTGGAAGGACGTGATCGACAGGGTGGTCTCCAGAGAGCGGCGGTCAACACTGCCTACCATTAACACAGTAGTTGATTTTTCGACCCATGAAGAACCTTCAACTGACCTCGATGGCGAAGCAGAGCCATTGCGGCAGTCTCCGGCAAGCATGGTGGGCAGCGGTGCTCAACGAAGTTACCAATGTGGCAATGCTCACGTAGTCACAGGAGTTTGAGACGTCGAGGAGCTACACGTTTGCTCCACCTTCCCCATCCGAAAGTTACGATGGAGATCCATTATCTCGCCCCCATTCTCCCACACCCTGGGCACGGCCGGCAAACAAGCGCAAGCCACAAGCGGTAAGCGACCTATACTGGCTGAATAGCCATTTGGAGCCAACTTTCGATAGGAATACCGTCCACCGACACCCCCGCTTCCGCGCCAGAAATCGCGATCAGCCGAGTCTGTCTCGCAGGGTGAATCGCCGGTTGCGCTAACACATATTGTGCGTCGCTCATCCCCCCCCTGTCTTATTTTGCTGATGTTTTTTTTTTTAGTCACGTCACTCTCCGCCATTACCCGCTCCACCTTTGCCATCTCCGCCTCTGCCTTCCCCGCCTCTTCCTCCTCCACCGCTGCCGACGCCGCCACGTGTCTCTCGGCCGTTACCCGAAATCCCAGTGCAAGACCCCCCGGTCTTGGAAACCCGCGAGGTAAAGCAAACGGTGCCGATAGTCAAACCTGAGGCCACGAGACCTTTCTATGGTCCGCGCAAGCTTCCTACCCCTCCAGTGTCGCTATCGACATACGAGTGTTCCTTGACCACAAGCCACGTCAGGGCACCATCGCATTCCGAATATTCTTCTACACTGGGGTCGAGTTGCACACCGGCACGCACCACTCCGCCGTCGACGGTGTACTCTGAAAAATGGCCGGAGAATACCTCCCGTACCGGTTACGGGGTATTGATTAGGATGGAGCCTCCCCAGAGAGAAGCATCGCTGGAGCATGCGCGAACCAAGTTTGAAGCATCTCCACCAATTATATCGCAAAACTCGAAGCGTAGAACACTTCGTCAGGCGCTGGCGCAGGGACTGCAGCGTATCGGATCGCTGGTCGTATCCGCATTCTTGTGTCGGTGACACGCGTTGCTAGCATAGCACATTCTGTTGTCGCATGGGACTGTGAAGCTGGATTGTATAAGAGCAATACCGTACTTGAGCCACGCGACTCCTCAGCTTGCCAGGTGATAACCCTTGTTGTGAGAACAAAAGCAAGGACGTACGGGAGACGTAGTTATTTACATAAACTATGGTTAGGTATATTACTAGTACATTACACTAGCTAACAGGTGGGTTTGCCATGTGGATGTAATAAGTTAGTAGTAATCAGTCGCAAACATTGTAGACCACTCTAACCTCGTTGGAGCACCACCCGCTCGTGTCCCACCCTACGATGCCCTTTTGATATCTCCTACCTTTCAGACTGCGATTGATAATCTGGAATCGCAGGTTTCATTCCATGTCAGAGGTCGTGTCTTCTTCTTCTTCGCGTCCCAAACCCGCAGGGCGTGAAATTTATGAAACATGTCTCTCTGGCGCTCGGGATCGCCCATCCATTCCACGACTTAGGTCTGACCCTCTACCTTATCGTCCTATTCCTCATAGACTTCTTGAATTCCGGGAACAAGAAAGGGAAGAAAACCGGGAACAGGGACTCCATGACCTGTGGCGACGCCTGCCCAATCCACATTTTCAGGGCTCGGAAACCGCGGCCACTCTGGGAATTTCACTTGGCGAGTCACTAACGCTAGAAGAGGCCGAGAACATGCGGAGAGTCTATGAAGTCGAGCTATTGCGGCGGTGTGGCGGCCATATCCCCAGTCTACGGCCGACCCACATACCCTGGCCGGAGTTCCGGGATTATGCGGAAGCAAAGGAGGCTGGTCAGTGATGATTGAAAATTGGATCGCTTTGCTGTTCCTTCCTCATACATTGCTGTTAGAGCTGTGGTGCATCTTCCATGACGAGCTCGATCTGGACGGAAACGGCCATTTGGACTCGGAGGAACTCCAGATTGCGTTGGAGAATGCCGGTAGGTCACCTCGATGCTACACGTTTGGCACCGGCATTCAATGTGTTCCCAGGGATCACCCTCTCTCCCACTGCCCTGGCGGAATTCATTGCATGTTTGACGCAATCACCTCACTCCTATGTTATCAACTTTCGGCAGTTCCGCGATTTCCTATTGCTCCTCCCTCGGAAAGCATCGACCTCCGAGATCTACCGGTATTACGAGGTGAAGAAACTCATGGGAAATGACGGAAAGGGCCCAGTGAGGGTGACAATGGAAGGTCTGCCGCCTTGTCACTTACTCTTATGCTCCACCTTTGACGTACGGAAGGTGATGTCAGTCTAGGCGCCGAAGACAATCCCGGATCAATGGCGCCGTTACCAGCCCCTGCAGAACAACCAACTGCCGTCAACCACGGAGGTGAGCTTGAGGAGGGGCCAGAGGAACAACATGATTGGTTACAGGGCCACACAGCAGTCAAGTTTCTCTTGGCAGGTGGTATGGCGGGTGCAGGTGAAGCGTTTGCCATACACAAACGATTCCCACTGACAGTTATTCCCCGCTGACAGTTTCGAGGACGTGTACCGCTCCGTTCGACCGTCTCAAAGTTTTCTTGATCACTCGTCCTCCTGAGATGGGAGGGACCTCCGTGGGCCCTAAACCCAGCGTCGGCGGCTTGAGAGCTATAGGTAGTGCTATTGTTCGCATATACGCCGAGGGCGGTGTCTTGGCTTTCTGGACGGGAAACGGACTTTCTGTGATGAAGATATTTCCCGAGTCTGCCATAAAGTTCATGTCATACGAGACAGCTGTTCGTCCTCTTCATGTACCCGTGTTCAGCGTGCGGTACTCAGCGTTCGGGAACAGAAACGCGCATTTGCCAAGTACTTGGATCATGTTGAAGACCCTCGAGACATAAGCGGTAGCAGTCGCTTTTTATCGGGCGGCATTGGTGGAATATCCAGTCAACTCAGTAAGTTTCCAGCCGCCTTGATGTTCTTTTTGCCCATGACAGCATAGGTATATACCCCATCGAAACGCTAAAGGTCTGGGGTCGATTTTGTTCTCAACCTGTCCTGTTGCTGAGTTCTTGGTAGACTCAAATGATGAGCACAACTGGCCAGAAGCGAAGTTTAGTAGCTGCGACGCGGCATGTCTGGCAGCTGGGGCAGTTTAGAGCATTCTATCGTGGACTAACTGTCAGTCTTCCACTTTTACTTTGTGTTATTTTCCCTAAATCGACTATAGATCGGTCTTCTCGGAGTTTTTCCGTGTGTCGTCTATCAAAAATATTGCTCTGTTTTTCACATCCTTTAACAGATATTCTGCTATCGACATGAGTACATTTGAAGCTCTCAAGCTAACATATCTACGTTCTACTGGATTGGACGAACCCGGGATCCTTGCTCTTCTTGCCTTTGGAAGCGTTTCAGGAAGTGTTGGGGCCATCAGCGTTTACCCCTTAAACCTAGTCCGCACCCGACTGCAAGCTTCAGGTTCCCCGGGACATCCGCAACGCTACGCGGGTGTTTGGGATGTGGTCCAGAGGACATACCAGCGAGATGGTTGGAGAGGTTTTTACCGCGGATTACTTCCGACGTTGGCCAAGGTCCCGTTGCATGGTACCCGGAAGAAACCCGTGGCTCACCAGCTCTCATTTACAGGTTGTGCCTTCGGTGTCAATCTCTTACCTGGTTTACGAGCATAGTAAGCGGAGGTGAGCATCGCATCGTACCTATCATGATGTGTCACTGATGCGCGTTGCCTTGCAGGCTCGGTGTATAAACATCTAACCCCACCTTCCCAAATCGTAATGTATATGAGTAGACCCCCTCGATTTATCTGTCACTCATATACAGTCAGCATCTGTACTTTACACAATACATCCTTTCTGGAATGTTACGTGTTGTAAGCCTAGCCCCAATAATGGCCCTCGCCGTTCACTCCCTTGTCAGTGACGAAACTGCACCAAACATGGTACTCGGCGCCCGAAGTCGTGGAAAGAGGGCGAGCGCATTGTCTCGCAGGATGCAATCCAGCTTGCGTGGTTCGTTGGCATAATGATCCTCTAGATGTTTAGCATACCATTCCGAGGTCGCAGTGCTGACCGCTGACGTCCAAGGTTCAATCAGTACATAGATCCTCACTGTAGGCGGAAGAGAATGATACCGGGATAGTCGCTTCCAAAGAGAATACGATCGATTGGCACAAAAGCGTCTATCGCAGCGAGGGTCGTCGGATACGAACTAAGGGCTGTTTCGTAATAGAACGTTTTGAAATCTTGCAGAATCTCGTCAGGGGCAAGTGGGCACCCCATGTAGTGTGACAAGGCTGCTACACGGGGTGCCAAGAAGGGCGTGCTGCCTCCCAGATGTGCGAGGATGATCTTGACGTTGTGAAAGCGTCGTTTCTTGCCTGTAACGACCAGATGAGCGGCCGCCTTGTAAGTCTCGTTCGGGACCTTTTTTGGTGCAAGGTTGAGTTTGAGTATTCAGCGGACACACAAGGCCGATCGACAGGGACACTTGCCTCACTGATGGGAAGCCCCAGGAAGGGATGAGGGTAGGGTGTTGACGAAGGTGTTTGTGCACCGTGAAGGAAAACGACTGCATGCCTCCTGTTCAGTTCTTCCCAGATAGGGTCGAATAGATCGTCTGCGATGTACTCTATCAGAACGTGAGTGCCAAAGTGAGGGCAGACGATCTGGGGGATCGCACTGGCTGTGTTTCCATCTCCATAGGACGAAATGAGTGCGAAACCATCGGCATCCAGGCGATCCATGGCAAAGGTGATTTCATTGAGTGCACCTAGGAAACAGTTATCAGGAGGTGGCGTCATCGCGATTACCCTAAAGTATCAGAACCTTGTACATCATCCAGGGTAGGAAGTCCGGCGAGGAAACCAAACCTTGTGGGGTACGCTGCGCGAAGCTGTGACAAGTAAATATTCATGGCTCTTACTTCAGTTGTGTTCGTTGTGGCAACAGGAGGCGGTGAAAGGATCGCGGTTTGTATGCCCATCATGTCCATGGCCGACACGGCTGGTGATGGTCGCCAGGGAAGGTGTTCTGCAGGAGTGATCCAACCGACTAGGGTGTTTTTCCTGGCCTTTTTCTGGGCATCGAGGAAGACGTGGTGGTGCACGTCTATGATCTTCGGGGTATGGCGTCGGGAAGTGGACGATGTGGAGCTGCCAACGCTCACGTGTCGTTGGGTCATGGCACTAGTGATGCGTCTCTGTAGGACATGAAGTGACGATCATATAAGTGTACAGTTGAGGCCAGCAAACAACTTCTTTGGTGATTCCTTGGGCAGCTGTTGGCAGCTTCGTACTCGGTCCCGATAGAAGAAAAGGAACGGGTGCATTCATTTCCTTGCAAACTCTTTACAATGTTCGTCGTTGTACCGTACGAAAGAACCACTCAGGCTGAGCGGCGCACGGAGGGAGAGATTTGCAATCACGTAGCCAACGTCTGACGGCTGAACCAAAGTTCCGCCTCGATGAGCGTCAAGGAATATCTTGAGATCAGATGCATCCATGTGAGGGGCACCGGTAGTCCTGAGGGCTTCTTGCATCTGTAGACGGGTTTCAGTCTGCAAGTTCGAGGGAGGGATGAATCTGGATAACGTACGGCTGTGTCGACCTTTCCTGGAGCGATTGCCAGCGAAACGAGGGTAGGCTCTTCCTTGGCTAAAGTTCTGTCCAGCGAACCATCAGACCACTGGGTAGAATCATGGACGAGTAGGGAAATGAGAATACCTCGCCAAACTGTTCACGGCTGCTTTGGCTGCGTTGTAGGATGCCCAACCTGGTGTGTTTCCCGTAGCTGCACCTGAGCTGATGAATATCACCCGTCCGGTGTTGGGGCTGGTGCGCAAGGCTGGAAGTGCGACCTTAAGTGCGCTGACGAGTGAGAAAAAATTGACATCAAAGTGGTGTTTCCAGGCATCGAGCGGTACGGTGGGATCGCCAACCCGGGTGAGGGGGTCGAGTGTGCCAGCATTGAGGATCAGGCCGTCGAGGACGGGACCAAATTTGTCCCTTGCCTGGCCGAATGCCCGTGCCTGGGCGGACTCATCCGTGCTGCACGGTGCTCTATGTCGGCGCTGGTGACGGTGAGGACACGCAGACTTACACGTCGCACGAGATGGCGAGGAGAAATGCAGGATGGGCGTCAATGAGTTGGGTCAACTCAGGTGACCTGGATCGTGCCAGCGCAACAACACGGGCATTGCACTCTTCGAGGAGAGATTTGACGACGGCGAGACCGATACCTCTGGTACGGTCAGTCAGTTCAGTCCATAGGCATAAAAACTGAATGGGTGGACCTGGATGCGCCGGTGACGAGGACTACTGGTCTGGACATGATGTCGCACCAATCGGAGTGTTTTTCCGTGTCTGTCCGTGGCAACAAAACTACAAGCACGCCTGGTGTAACTTTAGCCCCTTCTTCCCTTCTTCCCTTCTTCTACTTCCAATGGTTGCCGTCCGCGCCGCTTTCTCTCGCCTCGCCCCTGCACTCGCTAACGCGCGCACCGGCGCCTCAATACCCGTGCGTGTAGCTGCTCTCGCTCGCAGTTATGCAACTCAGTCCGAAAACTCGGTGTGCACACTCCCCGACATGTATTTCGCACAGCTCATGTTACCCACAGATGACTGTTCGAGACGCTCTCAACGTCGCTATGGAGGAAGAAATGTTGCGCGACGAGTCTGTCTTCATCTTGGGTGAGGAAGTCGCTCGGTACAATGGCGCATACAAGGTACCCACCTCTTTTCATACGCAGTATCTACAACTCATTGCCCCATCCCAGATCACCAAGGGCCTTCTGGACAAGTTCGGCGAGAAGCGTGTCGTCGACACACCCATCACGGAGATGGGCTTTGCTGGCCTCGCAGTCGGTGCCGCACTCGCTGGCCTCCGACCAATGTACGTCCTCTACCCATCACGTCGTGCGATTCCTGACCTTACCTCTTCCGCAGTTGCGAGTTCATGACCTTCAACTTTGCAATGCAAGCCATCGACCAAATCGTCAACTCTGCCGGTAAAACATACTACATGTCTGGCGGAAACGTCCCATGCCCTGTTGTTTTCCGTGGTCCCAACGGTGCCGCCGCCGGTGTCGCTGCACAACATTCACAGGACTATGCTGCATGGTATGGCTCAATTCCCGGTCTCAAGGTCGTTAGCCCATGGAGTGCCGAGGACTGCAAGGGTCTTCTCAAGGTGTGTGTCAACCACTTCTTCCACTTCCTAACACATATCCTCATGTCACATAGTCTGCCATACGGGATCCTAATCCCGTCGTCTTCCTTGAGAACGAGATGATGTACGGTGTCACTTTCCCTATGTCGGCCGATGCCATGTCCGACAGCTTCCTCCTCCCCATCGGCAAGGCCAAAGTTGAACGCGAAGGGTCCGACGTCACCATTGTCGCACACAGCAAGATGGTCACTCACAGCTTGGAGGCCGCGGAAATCCTTGCTAAGGAGGGTATCAAAGCCGAGGTCATCAACCTTCGTAGTATTCGTCCTCTCGACATCGATACCATCAAGGCATCGGTCAAAAAGACGAACCGGCAAGTCGCATTGAATTCACATTGCTTGATCGTTCTTACTGCCTCTCCAGACTACTTATTGTTGAGGGTGGTTTCCCTGCATTTGGTGTCGGAAGCGAAATCTGCGCTCAGATAGTCGAGAGTGAAGCCTTTGACTACCTTGACGCACCCGTCGAGCGGGTCACTGGGGCTGATGTGCCAACACCTGTACGTTTTGCGTGCTGTCATGGCTGTGCCGCGGCTGATATATATATATTTATAGTACGCCAAAGTCCTAGAGGATCTCTCCTTCCCTGATACACCACTTATCGTCAAGGTCGCCAAGCGTGCACTTTACAAAACGAACTAGTATGTATGCTCACCTCGTCGGCCCATCTTGTTCGTCGCTCTGTCATCCAGTTTCGAGCAATAGTACTTTGATGATCATAGACATCACCGATTGCTATGCATATGTTACCAATATTTTTAGAGGCACCGCGCTCTATTGAAACAGGATGCTGTTCTCTACAAGATTTTAATTCCTAAGACTTTCCTAACCGTATCCGAACAGCGTTTGCATGAGCCTGTAACCCCTCGCAATCTGCTAATGTCACAACGACTGGTCCCAGTTTCTGCAACCCTTCTGCAGTAACCTCCTGTGAAGTGATGTGCTTCTGGAAGGACACCGTGTTCACGCCACTGAACTGACGAGCATATCCATTCGTAGGAAGCGTATGGTTCGTTCCAGAGGCGTAGTCTCCGCAACTACCAATTTTATATCAGTTATGCCAATGCGCGTACAAACCGACGAAAAATAACCTTTCGGGAGAATAAGGTCCAACGAATACACTTCCAGCATTCTTCACATATTCCACCCAGGTAGAGGCGTCCCGCAAGTGCAGGATGAGATGCTCCGGCGCGTACGCGTTTGAAAACTGGAGCGCTTCTTCTGGTCCAGGGGTCTTCACGATTAGACTCCGTGACACGCTCTCTCGTACGATGTCTACCCGCGGCAATGCGCGCGCCTGCTTGTCGACCTCCTCTTCTATCTCCTTCAGCTTGTCGTCCGAGAGAGAAGAGGACACCAAGACGACTTGGGAGTCGACACCGTGTTCGGCCTGCGAAAGGAGGTCGGCGGCGACGAACGCGGGGTTGCACGATTCGTCTGCAATGACCTGGGATGAAACAATACCGCGTTCGTTATTCGTACAAGAACAACGAACGCGGTGCACATACGCGGACGTGCACCGCGCTCGGTAAACCGAGTCGGAGGGCACTCACCAGTACCTCTGATGGACCAGCTGGCATATCGATGGATACCAGGGCTTCCGTGTCGTTCTGAACGAGCATCTTCGCCGCCGTTACCCATTGATTTCCAGGACCAAAAATCTTGTCGACCTTGGGGCATGTTTCAGTGCCATAAGCCAGGGCAGCGACTGCCTGAGCACCACCAGCCCTGAGGATCGCGTGTGCACCAACCAAGTAGGCGACGTAGAGGACCTCGGGAGATATGCTTCCATCAGCACGCGGAGGCGTTGCGAGCACGATCTGCTCACAAGCTGCCACTTGCGCTGGGACGCCGAGCATCAGCGCAGTGGAGGGCAGTACGGCGGTCCCTCCAGGCACATAGAGCCCAACTCGTGCTATCGGTCGCGCGAATCGCGAACACGTCACGCCAGGCATAGTCTCTACAACCAAGTGACTGTCCCGGACCTGTGCAGCGTGAAACTTGCGCACATTGGCGTAAGCTACGTCGATGGCATCTTTGACAGCTGGGTCCAGCTCCTTAGCCGCGGCAGACGTGAACGGATAGAATGGCGGATGAAGGATTGGCACGTCAAGTTGGGCCTTATCAAACTTGGCCGTCAGCTCGAGAAGGGCAGTGTCGCCCCTCTTGCGAACATCGTCAACAATCGGCTTCACCTTGGCGATCATTTCATCAGACCTCGATACAGGGCGCTTCAACAGCTGAGCACGTTCGTCTGGACCAGAAGATGACAGATCCACGATGCGCATGGCGATAGGCGCATTTGAATCCACAGCAGCTTGTGGTTTCGAAGGATTCTTTGGCACATCCTGAGAATTCTTGTCGTTTGACATGAATTGGGGTTTTGCGTTCCCTGGTCGTCGCGTGACTTTGGCGGCCTTCTTGTTCAATACTTCTTCGACGTCCCGAAGGCTTACCCCGGCAGCGATACATCGCGTCAGGGAGAAATAAAACAGATCGGCAGCTTCGAAGGCTATCTCCTGCTTAGTCTCCGCACGGCAGAGTTCATCCGCCTCTTCTTTGATCTTGGCTCGGAGAAGCTCCTGGTCGTTGAACAGCCTATGTGTATACGACCCCTCGGGGGAAGAAGCGAGACGCGCTGTGAGGGTACTTTCAAGCGCAGCAAGTCCATCTATGTAACCAAAACACGACGGTTGCGGGAGATGGCAAAATCCCGAACCGTGCTGGATGACCGAAAATTCGAGCGCATCCGAATCACAGTCAATGCGGATGCGGATGACCTCCTGCGTCGCCCCCGATGTCTTTCCTTTTTCCCAAAGACCGTGCTTGCGGGATTGGTATATGCCCTTGCCAGTCAGGATGGATTGTGCGACGGACTCGCGGGAAGAATACACGAGACCCAGGGACCTGCCTCCCTGAGTGTATGACGAGACAATGGTCGGAAAGAGTCCGTCAGATCTATCGGATATGACTGGGGCAAGAAAGGCATCTGCGATCGTGATGGATGTTTCTAGTTCAGAGAAGGCGATGACAAGCGATGCGCCGACCGAGTTGAGTTTTCTTATCGTCGAGGGGGTAGGTTTGTCTTCCGACAAGACGTGGATGGATAGGCCTGAAAAGAAGGTGGAGATGGAGCGAATAAGCTCGACATCGGTCGAGATTGTTTTCAGGAGGACGCCAGAGATGGCGTTACGGAGGGAGTCTGGTACGGCACTGGCGTTGGCGACGTCGAGCAGAAGGATCAAGCGAGTAGCAGGAACGACGCCGACTAGCTTCTTCGCGAGCGAAAGGGGCACAATGGCCTTTTCAGTGCCGCTATCAAGCTCAGCGATGATCTGGTCGGTGTCTGCAGAAACATCATCGATCAGTAAATGACGTGCAGAAAGTAGCGAGAGATTTTGGGCGGGCCTGGAGACCACCGAAGCGACGCGACAGACCGCGAGCAAACGATCTTGCTGGACGTCGTCGGTGTCGACGAGAGTAAGGAATGGGGGAGACATGGCTCAGCGGCCGTGTCTCGCTGATAAAGGTTTGGTAGTCCCCGCGCTTAGTCAGGTTTATTTCTTGGACCACTTCCCGAGTCATTGTGCATGGAGTACAATCCCAGATATCCCCAGCCGTTCTCGCTCTCTCAGGCAATCGCCTTGGATCCTGCGATAGCATGGGATGGTCTGATTTTCGACATTACCAGCAGCCACCTGTCATTTAACAATCCCGACAGAGATCGCTCGCTTGAGGAATTCCCTGCTGCACTTGAAGCGGTCTCAAAGCGAGTTGCAAGAATACTTGCGGGAACTCGCCTCGGAAGAAAGGGATCTCGATATTAGCCAAGCCGTGAAAGAAAACGAGACCACGATGCAAGTATTCATCCTGCGTGACCTTTTCCTCCAGAGCTAAGCGCATTCAGAGCATCGCAGGACGAGCGCATCTTCATCCTCAAGCTGGCATTGGCTCATCATGGTCATTCTGTTGCTTCGGAGCAGACATCTGAGCCCCTCACGTCTTCCCCTTCTACTCCTCCACGAAGCAGGACCGAGCGTCCACAGCATACCATCAGCTTTAACTCAAACGGCTTAGACGACCTTCCCTCTCTCGAGCGCCCATCAGTGGTGCATCCGGAGCCTCCAGGAGCTGAAGAGCGAGAAAACGGTGTGTACCTGTAGACACCTCGAATGGTCAAACGGCCAGACGGCTGGTACTTGTGCCCTATCATGCATTACTGACATAAATTCATTCGGTGGATTTTTATTACACGGTATTTAGCAAGCGGTTGTGACGTGAATGTGCGAGACAAATCTGTTGAATACGTTGGGAAAGAGCCACAAACGAGACATGTACATTGAGACTGGTTTTGACGAGTCCTCGGTCCGAAGCGGGGGATGAAAGACGAGTCGAAAAAAGAGGAATCAAGAGAAATACATGACCGATGCCATGTTTGCATGCAATGGCTTGAAACCTCGTCGGAATGCCTCGAGTACGCCTTCCGCTTGAGAGGTATCGACCTGTGTAGCTGTGTCAGAGAAATCCACGGTTCCCTGAGGATCATAGTGATTCTTCGCCCGACTGCACACGATATCCGCATCTAAACCAACTTGAGTCAACATTTGGAAAGGAGCGGTGATGAAAACGCACAATATACCGGCGCGGGAATTGATACCGAGCGTGTAGAACGAGCGTATACGTGACAAAGGGCGAACGACAGGGACTGAAGACTATCTGCACTGTGAAACCGTAGTTGAATGGCATGCTGAAGAGTGTCGAGATATATCTTACTTGAAGTTGTTGTCGTCGTGTAGGACATTATAGTGCGCAGGGCGACTGGTCCCGAGCAATCCTCCATGGCTTTGTAGATACCAGTCGAATTCAGTAGGGTGGGCAACAACCTGGTCAACTACCGTTCCCGCAGGACAGTTGCCACTCCTGTCGGCATCTCCCGGCTGCTTAGGGAAGAAACGAACGTGATGTCGTTTGGCAACGATGATGACAGTAATCTTGGGGTTGATCTTGAGATTCGCACAAGCAGCTGTGAAAGTAGGTAAAGAGAAATTCAAAATACAAAGATCAGTGCATACCCTGCAATGCTTTGAGTTCTAGAGAAAGAAAGAGTCAACAAGGTCCAGGCAGACCATCGAGAGAACACACCTCTTTGCAAGACGTCTTTGAATTGACCCTCCGAAACACCGTCTGGTGGGCAAAGTCAGGTGGATACTAGGGCTTTCGAGGAAGCGAACCTCTGAAGAATATCAGACGGCTAGGAGCAATATCACTCGTCTTCTTCTCGACTGCCTGCCTGTATCTCATGTACATGGTCAAAACATGCTAAAACACATATCTTCAGTATTCAGCAGTAATCAGTCACGAAATCAAATGACCTTGGCCATCTCCTCCAGGTCCAGGATTATCTCTTCGCGGGAAGTCTGTACGCGGCTGGTTGCAACATACTTCGCCGAGTTGGAGTCAACATTTCCTACGAGGGCCGTGAATGAGGGACGACCGTCAGAGCCGGGCGCAGGATGGATGACATCGGCACCTAATCCATAAACGATATAAGCTCTCCCTTGACGAAGACCTAAGGAAAAGTAACATTACCCATCACAATGGTTGGATTGCGAGGGTCCGTAAGCACGGTGACGGACTGGGGATCGGGGATCGTGTTGATTCCTCCGAGTTTGACATTCATTCTTAGTGACATAAGATTCGCTAACTACCATATCCTGAGATCACACTCACTTCAAACAAACATTGGCATAGTATTGTGCCTTTGCACGGAAACACTTGGCGCTTTTCAAGCACTGCGTCGCCACTCCAACCTTTGGATAACTCAGTTTATGGCCAAAAAAAAAAGGAGGGTGAGATGACACGCACTGTAACGTCACCAAAGCTGCAGCGTGATCGATTGATCAGTCAAGAAAGGTGTAAGGATCCAACGTTCTCAACGTACTGTTTCACTGCGGTGTAGATGTCATTACCGTTATCGGGTAGTACAACGACAATTAGCGTCGGACGTTGTTTCGTCTTTTGGAAACACTCGTTTCCGACTGCGCGCAGTTGCTACAAAGCCTCATAGGTCACCGCCATAAGTAGGAGGTATGAAAAGATTCACCTCAGCAATGCGGCCCTGGCCATTCTGCCAAGTAACCAGTGGGCTAGTGTCACTAACTCTTATCCCTGACAACAAGGTCATTATATGACAGCAAACCAAGCAAGCTGACGAATACGACTCACCAACATCACTGCAACTACGCAGCAAACCATCAATCATATCTTGCGCCGCCCGTTGATCGAATCGCTGTTGGCGTTCGTAGATGACAACTATCCAGCGTTCAATGCTAGCCGGTCGGAAGAACCGCTTATCAATCCTGTTGAATAGTCAACTACTTGAGACTGGAAAAGGTGGATCCCACCCACATGTTCCACGCGCCATTAGCGGGTGCCTGTATTATGAAGTGAGGGGGGCATGGGAGACTAACATACGACTTAGAGACTCACGACAACGGGCTGTGGGCTGTCCTGACCATATCTAAGCTTTGGGGGCGGTAGGATACGTGCGGGGACATTAAGTGGACCAGCTGTTTCATCGACGGTCATCCCAAACTGGCGAACATATTCAGACTGGCCATATGCAAGAACCTAAACACCATTTAACGAAACAAAATGATAGATAGAAAAAGCCAAGCTACCGAAAGCCCGTTGGTTATGCTTCGCAGACGATCCTGAGGTTTCTTAGTCGCAAAGTCGAGAACATCTTTCGTTTTCTCGGGGGGAACTTGCTTGCGCATAATCTGCCCGGGCGGAACCGTGCAAAGCTCAAACGGCAACAACGCGCCAGATCCGACCTACACTTCGTTGGTAAAAAGTAAAAGTAAAAGATAAACTCATACCTCAATGCAGATATTGTCAGGGAATCGCAGGGGCCGGTTCAACAACTTCTGGAAGTATTGGGCCACGGTTATAGTTGTACCATCCCGCATACTGAAGCTCAGATCTGATGCCCCTGCGCTGCTGAGCTTTTTGACTACTCGGGGGGTTTTGCGGACGCGCTCCCCAGTGTAGGTCGTCATGATTCGAATTCCGGCGATAAAACGCTGGAGTCGGATGCGTTCTCGATCGGGCATGCCACGGCGCGGGCTCAGAATGTTATATTGGCCAGGTCTGCCAAGGAAATCTAAGCAAAGATCCAACAATGGGCCGGGTTTGTACATGGTCCCTGTCGAGATATCGACGTTGACCAGTAACCGTCCAATCGCGGGCCGCACGGACTGGAAATATCCTCGCCAAAGGACTAAGCCACTGCCGATGTCTTTGGTCTCCCGATCAGTGAAAAAGGACCGGACATTAAATGGGTATTTCATAGTCGGTTCCATACGTACGACCACATTTAATGCCTAAGAGCACACAATCAGCAACGACAGATATGGTTTCTGTGCGTATACTTGCGGTCAAGGCCGTCAAAACACTGTTATCGTGGGACTGCTGCCCCTGTACAAAACGTTGTAAAACCCTAGAGAATGGTTGAAGGAGGGTATTAATGCGACGTTCGGACAGTGAGCTCAAAGCGTTACTCTGGATTGATCGTGGCGACCTTTGTGAGTCTGATTTTGTACACACGTGGTCCGCGACCACTGGTGTTCTCTCCTGGACTACCGCGGGTGGTTTCATCGGACAGACAGACATTAAACTTCAAGTTGTGACAATGACCCGTCAGACATCCTAGTAGGAATGGTACATGTCACATACCTCTTGGCTTCCGTTGGGTCCGAGGGGTAGCTCTCTTGGGGCAAACATATTTTTCCGGCCGTCGTATGCGGCAGGAGGAGTGAAGACATCGGGAGCATCGATCTTCTGCAGATGGTCGATCAACTCCAAGTTTAACCTCGCAGGCAATGTTTTCTCGGAAGGCGAGATAACTACAGTGGACATCGTCGATGATCAACGCGGGTGAATATAGGTCTACGGATGCCGAACTCACCAACTGACATTACCCGCCGCCCACGAATGACGAGGTGCCGCTGATTAGGACGATCAACCGAACTACTGATAGAACACGAGGCGCACCATCATAATGATGAATGTTGCTCTCAGGTGACGCCATGGTAAAGAAGTTGGCCAAGACGTTGATCGCTCTACCAGCAGTGCCGTAGCCCGATCGTCGTACACCCACTGCTTGAACATGGGTACCTGGGAGTGCCCCGCCTGAGGTTGCCAACGAGGTTGCCCTAGCTGCACCTGGTGGCCCCCCTCGGGGGCCACCACGCGCCCCGCCACCGCGACCACGACCACCCCTGGCTGTAGGGTCTCCTCTGGGAGGCATATTGTTTCGAAGAGGAGAGGAAGAAGAGAAGAGAAGATGGACGTTCGAGTAAGAGTATAAAAAAGGGCGACGTGGTGTTCTTATACGTCGAGTCGCTCCGGTCAGCAACGCAAGTTTGTGTATGTTGTGTTGCACCTGCTGCGGTCTCCCGTGTTATCGATAACCGTTAAACGGCGACTGCCCGTCTGAGATCTATCCGCATGTGACTACGAGTACTGGAGTCGTGTTTTGCGTATGTACATCGATCTATCCACCTCCAAAAGGAAGTGCGTAGTACTTCCCCCGAAGGCAACACGTCCTCACGCAAGTTTCAACCAACTCATGATCGCCGCATGCGCAGACCCTCCAGCAACAAATGGTTGGCCATGGCTACCGTTCGGGTCGAAAAAGACCCCTTTCCGAACGCCGTGACTGCCAAGATAACGCCTGACGCGCTGTGGAAGCAAGTGAGACTATGCTCGATCTCACGGGAACGAACAGCTCACCTGCGCATTCAGGATCGCGTCCTTACCTCCCAATACAACAAGCGTTTTTGTAGGATCACGGGCATTCGGAATCTCTTCGTACCATAGTGAATTTGATGACCAGTCAAAATGACGCTGAATCGTGTTCGCAATGCCCAGCTCAGTTCCTATGAAGTACCTCATCAACAATTCCAGACCCTGGAAAGGAGGGTTAAACCACTGGTGGCACAAGGGTGTTGATGGTCGTACCGTGGAACACCGGCTGTACAAGAAGTTGTAGCACATGTCTGTTGGAAATTGGTTTCCCATCATACCAAACTCATTAACATTGGTCGACGTACCCCCTTCCCAGCAACAAAATGTGACAGGGTCAACAAAACACGAGCGTGCAACCATTTCTGGGTGAGCCTTGAGGAACCATGCGTGTAGAAAAGAACCGCTGGTTGGCGCAATGAAATGGGTGTAAGTGGGTCCAGTAGATGAAACACCTACTTGGAATGGCTAAGGATGACAATGCCTTGAGACCGGCTGTTCAGTGACGAGAAACTATGGTTTTCTGACGAGGACACCCAACCCAACTCTCTCAGGAGACCGGATAAACGAGTGGTCGTCTCATGTCTATTCATCGGTTTCAAATACTCGGAATGGAAGATGTCCTGACTGATGTTAGGTTGTATGGGTATAATAATGGGCCGATCAGAGAAGTTTGAGAAAAGGTCGTGGATGAGCAACTTGTATTGCATCAGACCAATACCCAGTCCATGAAATATCACGACGGGGTGACATCCACTAACAGGGTCCCAGGATTCGGGTATACGAATGCAATACCTGCACAGAAGCCAATGTTGGTTAAACCGGAAATGTCAGCCAACGTGAGACTCACTCCAGGCCTTCATAACAGCTAAACCGTACACCGTGTTCCCGTTCTAACCATCTTCTGAGTATCCAGTTCGTTGCAAATACCATCGCATACCAGACGAAAGGTCTCGAGGTGACGTTGAGCTCGTCGATCGTTAGTAAAATGGGCGATACACCAGAACTAGGACCGTCTGGAATGGTCATGCCCGCACGATTTTCAATCTGCCTGATGGCATCGTCGAGAACGTCCCGATGGTGATCAGGTAGTAGGTGGGTGGCAGGGAGTGGGCTGTTGTAAAGGGCCCAGTAAAGGTATGCGTAGAGATCTTGCTTCCTGATAGATGACCATGTAGCTCTGCGAAACCTTGAAGGGAGGTGGTAAGTTGGACGACGGGGAGGGGCTCGAGTGAGTGAGTACCATGCTCTCATGCATTCGCGAAATATTATGGCGCGAGGGTCGTCAGGCTGCAGCTGAGCGAGGTTCTCGGCCGGGCTGCCTGGGCGTTCGGCATCAAGGGACTCTTCGTCGATGGTGAGATCAGCGAGTCCAGTTTTCAAGACGCGTTCGAAACTGGCCTGAAGCTCAGCCAAGTTGCGTGGGCGACTCTGAGGAAGTCCTTGAACGGAACGAACGAGATGGTGATGATAAACGCTAAAGAAAACCTGGGGAGAAACGATGAAACACGTCAAGGGTGGTCAGATGGAAAGGTACGCACCTCGCACAGGGCAACCGCAAAGCAGAGTCTGGCATTCCAGCCATAATACGACAATTTAGCATTATATAGGGTATATATAACAAAGGACCAGGAGACGGGTATGACAAGCCAGAGAGGGAGAACGACAAAAAGAAGGACGAGGTAGAAAGAGCGAGTGCGTCGTGGGGGGACGTGGGGTATCTCCGGGAGATCGTGTTTGATGGTCATTGAGAGAAGAAAACAGATCACTTGTTCACGTGCGCGCTCCATATCCGTCCCCGTTTGTTCCCATTGTTTTTTTTTTTTTTTTTTGCTTTTTTTTTGTTCACCACAGGCATGCTCCGCAACGCCCTCGCATCGGCGACGCGTCCCGTTCTTCAGCAGTCCGTACGTGTCTCCATTGCACGCAAAAATGTCGGCTAACACCACGCCAAGAGAGCTGCGACAACCCTCTCTGCAGGCTTTCCAAGGGTGACCCAACGAGTAAGTCACACATCGAGTGCCTCACGCATGACCTCACATCTCCTAGTCCCCAACGAAATACGGTGGTGTCTATACTGTAAGCACCCAGCCTTTCACCGCCACCACGTCGTTTATTCCCTGTGTCAGGTCACGCTCATCCCCGGAGATGGCATTGGCGCTGAAATTACCGACTCCGTTAAGGAGATTTTCGACTATGTCAACGCACCCATCGAGTGGGAACAATACAACGTCTCCGGTATGTCCTCTGCTGGCGAGGACCTCTTCAAACAGGCCATGGAGAGTTTGAAGCGCAATCGTGTCGGCTTGAAGGGTAAACGTATCCTCATTCCCACCAACAATGCTGACTGACCCGCCGACAAGGCATCCTCTTCACCCCCATCTCACAGTCCGGCCATATATCCTGGAACGTTGCCATGCGTCAACAACTTGACATTTATGCCTCGGTTGTACTCTGCAAGTCCTTGCCTGGATTCCCTACTCGTCATTCCAACGTTGATTTTGCCATCATCCGTGAAAACACCGAGGGTGAATACTCGGGATTGGAACACCAGAGTTATCCTGGTGTCGTTGAAAGCTTGAAAGTTATGACGAGGGCCAAGGCAGAACGTATCTCCCGCTTCGCTTTTGACTTCGCCCTTAAGAACGACCGCAAGGTGTGCTCCCATCACCTACCGTACCATTCTCAAACATCACCCTTATGATTCGCAGAAAGTCACCTGCATTCACAAGGCCAATATCATGAAGTTGGGCGACGGGCTTTTCTTGAACACCTTCCGAAAAGTGGCAGAAGAATACAAATCTACAGGTATCGAGGCGAACGACATGATTATTGATAACACGTGTGTCATCCCACGAACGCCACGTCAAGTGCAGCTCTCATTTCTTTCCCTAGTTCTATGCAGCTCGTTGCGAAGCCAAATCAATTCGATGTCATGGTGATGCCCAACCTGTACGGGGCAATTATCTCCAATATCGGAGCGGCGCTTGTCGGTGGACCCGGCATTGTACCCGGCTGTAATGTTGGATCGGTATATACGTAACTTCTCGGCTCGAGGATCATATCGCTCAATGTGTCCCCAGGATTACGCTCTTTTCGAGCCTGGATGCAGACACGTAGCTTCTGATATCATGGGAACGAACCGTGCAAACCCAGCAGCTATGATCCTCAGCGCTACCATGATGCTTCGACATCTCGGGTAAGCCTAACTGGTTGATCTTTTAGTTTGTCTGATGAACTGTGCCGCAGCCTCGATTCCATTGCTAACAGCATTGCGGGTGCAACATTTGATGTCATCAATGCAGGCGAAGTCCGCACCGCAGACATGAGTGGTGAGTGGATCGTGCTTGGGGGAAAACTCGGCTCAACCTTTCTAGGTGCTGCAACAACTTCGGAGTTCACCACGGCTGTCATTAAAAAACTATGAGTAGATCGAGTCTCATCTTTCAAGTGATGGATACATAGGTTGGTGCTTGGACCTGTTACATAGATGTAGACACAAAGTATTACTATACTGTTGAAATCAGTACCCTCCTTCAGGATATCCATCGAGTACTCTGAATCCATGCGACTCGGGGCAGCTTGCTAAGTTTTTCTTCGTCGAGTTCAAAGTCCTCATCGAGGGTAGCCTCATTTCAGAGAGAATGTTCATGCTTTTTTTCGCAGGAGTTCTGACAGTTCTGGGATGTGTTCCTGCTTGTCACACGGGGCATCTGATTCGTATGTCTGCGACGCTTCTCCCCCTCCCCTCTTCCTCAGGGACAATATACACTCACATCGAACCTCCCCTCTCTTCCCCCATCCGTCCACTGTCGGTCTAAAATCGGCATAAAGTGAAAACCCAACCTTGTTAAGTTCTTGGGGTGGATAACTTTCTGCCAGAAGGCGCAGCGCCCCGACTATATGTGGCGTGGTCTGTCGAAACGCACGGGAGATGTATGAGAACGCGGTGCTTGGAGCCGCCGGCGAGCCGCTGACCAGTGCTCTCCACTTGGACAATTGGGTTTGATAAAGTGGTCTGTTCGGATATTCAATCAGTAAGATTGTGTGAAGAGTAGCCCATCTGGCGTACGTACATTCTGTGTAGGGATCGCAGTGAGAGGGGCGAAGGTTAACTTGAAGGAGTGTACTACGAACTCACCGTTTGCCCATCAGATCCACGTATGGTTGCTGTCCGCCCGAAATGGGTTCGACCTCTTTCTTCCTGCTTTGGTCTATGATCCCGAGAGAGAGACCACTGGCGACTGCGTTCATTTCTGTGTAGACTGATCCTGCAGCGGGGAATAGAAGTCTGGTGGTGATCAACCGAGGACAAGATGACACAACACCTACCAATACTGAGAGCTTCCTCCCTCTCAAAGCCGAGACGCTCCGCGACGATCGTTGCCCATGCAGTCAAGAGTGGTGCGCGGTTGACCACCGTACTCTTCACTTTTAGGACCTCACCACACGCATCAGTACTCGGTACGGCTGAACCTATACCCAAGAAGACGAAACGCCAACCTCCTCGTCCAAGATGTCGTTGAAATCCATGCTTCCATACGCTGACCCTTCATCCAGCAGCGCCTCAGGCAGGAATTCGTTCAAGTCGTCATCGCGTTTGCGTTTCTTCTTTGGTGTGATCTACGCAAGCCAGGTAACCCCGATCTGAATCGCAAGTCGTCGGGCATCAGAAAGAGGGGCGTACTAATGTTTGCACGACACCAGGGGGCTTGCTGCTCGATGGGCCTCCTACGGGTTGCACAAGACTATCACCCTCTGATTTGGGTTTTCGGGTAGGCCTAGTGTATCCGGCCTTGCGAACAGCGGCGAGGACGAGCCTGCGAATGTCTTTGTCCTTGACGCCGAGCACCTGCAACTTGGCGTCGTCGAGCTGGGCTAGAAGAGCTGGAGTGTTGTATTCTCTGAACCTGGGGTGGGTTGAGGAGGGCACTGAGGTCAGGCCAGGGTAACAGACACTTTACTAGCTACAGCCATTGCCTTTGGCACGGGGACATTGTTGCTTGTCAGGAACTTGAGAAAGTCAGGCAAGGTGAGCTTCTTGTCCATGCTGGCTCATCGTCCGTTATCCAGGAGAAATTCGGAAGCGGTGCTAGATACACGTGACTTATCTGGCTCACAAGCAGCGTCCGCCGTCAATCCACAGAAATATTATTAACCCTCTGTGCAATTGGTATAGTCCGCTTTTGCGTACATATTTTTACACGACAGGCAACGGGCCTCACTTGTCCAGGCAGGTAGTCTCCACAATGATGCTAGTGACACGGTAAGGGTCTTTTCAAAGAAAGTAAACACAAGCCGTGCGAAAGGCAGGTACAGAACACACCAATGTTGGAAGCGGGGCGGCGGTCTTCCAGATAGCCGTAACCCTGGGCAGCCACGTGCCTCGGAACGCGGATAGATGCACCTCGGTTAGCAACACCGGAACTAAAATCACCAATGTGACCAGTCTCGTGACGACCGGTGAGACGGAGCTCGTTGTCTTCACCGTAAACGGCGATGTGCTCATTGTGACGCTTCGAGAGCTTTTCGATCGCCTCATCAATGTACTTCATTCCTCCAGGCTCACGCATAGGGAGTGTACTGTAGTTGGTGTGGCAGCCAGCACCGTTCCAGTCACCCTGAAGAGGCTTGGGGTGGAAGGAAACCTTGACACCCCATTGCTCGGCGATGCGAACCAAGAGGTAACGTGCAATCCAAAGATGGTCACCCATGGAGATACCTTCACAGGGACCAACCTGGAACTCCCACTGGGCGGGCATAACCTCCGCGTTGATCCCGCTGATGTTCACGCCAGCGTAGAGACAAGCACGGTAGTGGGCCTCGATGAGATCACGAGCAAAGACCTTTCCAGTGCCTAAAAGGACGATCAGGGGAGATCAAGAAGATACGGGAGACGAAATACCTGCACCACAGTAATAGGGGCCCTGGGGTCCAGGGAAACCACCTCTTGGCCAGCCGAAAGGATTGTTACCGTCGGCATCAAAGAGGGTGTACTCCTGCTCGAGACCGAACCAAGGTTTGGCGTCCTTTGCGAGGTCCATGACCTTGGCAGCGTGGTGGCGGTAGTTTGTTCTGTTGGGAGTACCGTCGCTGTTGTAGGTCTCTGCAAGGACAAGAATGTTGTCACCACCTCGGAAGGGGTCCTTGAAGATTGCAGCAGGACGAAGGTAGATATCAGAGTCGTTGCCGGGTGCCTGGTTGGTGGAGGAGCCATCAAAGTCCCAGATACGGAGTTGAGCAATGTCGGTAACCTTCTTGGTGACAGTCTGTGGAGGATATGAGCAACGAGGAGGCGCGAGAATGGAAGGAGCAGACTGTGGTCTTGGAGCGGAGACCGCCATTGCCATCAATCCAGACATCTGAGGGGATCTAAGCAAGATAGAGATGGGTAGAGCAAGGACATACACTCGGCCTGGACCTTGTCACCCTGTGGAAGAGCAAGGTAGGGGGCGAGGAGATCGTTGCGATAAGTGTACGGAGAAGAAGACATTTGGGAGAGAGTACAGAACACCGCCGTCACAGCAAGCCTCGCCCTTTAAAAGCGGCGGGGGCGATGAGCTGTGTTGACACTTGTTTGAAGGTCTGCGCTGTTTTCCGATTGGTCGATAAGAATGGGCGGTGAGTCCCCCGTTTCGGCCGATCAGGGTAACCAAAACCAAAAATAATGAGAAAAAAAGAAGAAAAGTCTATTTCCCCGCTTTGGTGATCTACTACCGCTTGCGCACTGCCCGCCGTCGCCGACCCCCAGCCTTGCTCGCCGGTGCACGTCCCGCCTCCCCAACCGCTGTCACTGTATCGCTTCCACCGGACTCACTCCCTTCTTCGCTCTCTTCCGTCACTTTCTCACTCGACTGCTTTCTTCGCACGAGCCCACCCACCAAGGACGCGAACCACGTCCTCGAAATCGCAGGGGGAGTCGCTGATGACTCGTCAAGCAAATGCACCTCAGGCCCATCGCACTGTCATCGTGTACATTCATCAATCTCTCCCCTTGTAGCATCGGCCGACTCACAATGTAAACTTCGTTGCCACCCACAACCATGTCAATTATCTTCCCAGGAACAATATTGCCCCCTTCGTCCATTCGTGGTCCACCGCCAAGGTTAACCTTGACCTATCATGCCAAGAAACGTTCCCCATTAAGGTCACATAGTCTTGAAGACAACCCACCTTGCGCCGCCCTTCCAATGGCACCATCTTTGGTCCCCATGCTGCCAACCTTGCGTCACGCATCGCCTGGCGTACCTTCTCAAGATCCCGTCTGTAGTTCATCTTCTGCACAAGATATTGAAGACCGCTTGTCAAAACCACCAAGAATGCCAGCACCATCTGAAACCCTACTGTCCAGCTAGCCACTCATCACAACACAATCGCTGTACTTACCACAATTCCCGGTCGGAATCTTGAGTAATAGTATCCAGTGCCCCTCCATTTTGGCACGCCGTTCTTGTAGAAAAAGTCATATCTTGTACTCAACATTAACTGCGACTTCATGTTTAGGGACGGCCACACGAACCGTTTGCGACCCTCAGGACCCCTCAGTATATTGGCAATAACGCCCAGTCTTGCAAACCGTTCTTGAATACCCTTGACACCCGGATTCTTGTCAGGACTATGATACCATTAGCCATTTGTGGGGTCCCTCAGCGGATAGGTCTGACTGGAGCTGCATGCTTTTCTTCCGGTATGCTTTGTTGATCTCCGCGAGAGTGGCAGTTGGAGGGACATCTAGCCAGGAGTAAAATGTTGTTCCCTTGCCTACATAATACCACAGCCATTTTCAGCCTCGAGGCAGGTGTCTGGCATCATTTAGACGGACCTTCGGCTGCTTCTAGGGCACCAACGATGTCGAAAATTTCATGATCTTCCTGGGACGGATGTCTGAATACAGCTGTCAACCAAGCGCTTTCTCAGCTCACTTACTTTCGTCCATCTGAGGTGGACCAGTGGCTTTCATGTCAGCTGTTCATGAAATCCCATGAAGACGCGACTCACGCAAAAACCATTGTCGCCAGCGCCGCCAGCAAGGCAACAAAGAGGAAACCCCTCATCCTGTTTCGCTATGAGCAATCGAGTTGTAATAGGGAATCAAAGCCTCGCAAAGTGCACAAGGAAATAAAGCTCCAACACAGAAAGTTCGAAGACGTTGTGGCAAGCGACAGGCAAGTACATAGGTCACGTGACGCGACCAATGCGCGTTTAAACTTAACTCGACCTTGAGCGCTTGAGTTGCAACATTCCTGGGATATCCTTCCGACATGGCGCCCCGTAAGAAATGCTTGATATGTGGGTCCCGGCAATGGCGGAAGAATGCTGTAGGCTTGGTCACTTGCAGTGAGGGCCACGTTCTTCAGGTAAGCACACTCAGCGAGACTGGATCAACGTGACATATCGTCGTGCCTCTTTACCATACAATCCGTGCATGAACAGCACTACATCAATGAGTCCGAAGAGGCTGACGACGTAGGAACCCATATGATGAGGAAACGCACTCTCAAGTCTAATCGTAAGAAGAAGGAAAGGGGGAGTAGAGCGGACCCGAAACGTACGCGATTTTCGACCCACTCACGGTAGTTGCTGACCACGGGGATCCAGTCTATCATGGCGACAGAGCCCGTTTTCATTACTATCAATGTCTCCAACTACTCTTTCGGAAACAAGTAGCGGCATTGATAGCACTCTGGAATCTCCCTTCCGAGTTCGAGGTGTGTCGGTCCTTGGAACTTGTCGGTCTTATAAGCATGACCATCGTGCCAGACGGTTAGCAGGGACTTGTGGGTATTCCATCTCAGCCTTATTCCAAGTCCACCACCCCCAGAGCCTTTCTATTACACCCGCGAGCAGGAAGGGTGTCAATATGCACCCGAGGAGATCGGAAAGAGGGACCATGGTCAATTAAGACCTGAGAATGAGGGGGATGCCCACTCTCCGGAGAGCGCTGCTCCCGTGCCTGGCACAAACCCCTCTTCGAGCGAAGATGAAATGCTTGCCCCCGAAATTGCAGTACTCCTGGAAGAGAATTCTGAAGTCAGCTCGTCAGACGATGGATCTTCCGGTGACGAAACTCGTGCTAGGAACAGCATGCACACTTCATCCAAAAATCCTTTCGTAAGCCGTGCAGATCGGCCTGAGAACACGATCGCAGTGCTTGTTCTTGCGTGCTGGACCATTCGGCTGCCAGTCGTTTACATGGACTTCATCAAGTACGCCTTGTTATCGCGCATGAGATGATGCTGATCCACCCACACAGTGCTATTGAATCTTACTCGCTTCCGTATCTCGACCATGTTCGCTCTTTCCCACCGTCCCTTACACTCCACCTCACAAAACATGCTGTTCAGGCATTGTCTCCTCATGTATGACTTTACGCCCACCAGTTATTCCGATGCTAAACCATGCATGTGTAGTATGCGCCAAAAACTTTATCTTTGCATCGCCTTGTCTCTCGCCTCGCTAACCGATTTTATGACACTTTTGACATCGTCATCCCGGAGCTCAATGCTGCTCCAGTCCTCTGGCGTGTTGTGCAAGAATGCTTTTGTGGCACTCGTACGCTTATTCGCTATAGCAACGAATCTGCTCAGTGATGACGTCGTTGTGTAGCCATGCTGTATGTCCTGACAAAAAGGGTTAGAAACGTGCTTTCTCTAGGGCTATCCCTCCAAGGTTCATCAGCGCTTTCGCTGTCTAGCACACGAAGAGGAGATGCGGACAACCAGAAGCATGACAATCCCCCACCTGAAATTACTCTCGTCGCTGCTGCGGTTGTGGTGCTCAAACTCGTGTACGGCTTGGATGGGAAACAAAGGCAGGGACATTTACGTGCAAAGTGATGACCTTACAAACCGATGCTTGTTCTAGACTCCCCAGAAGCTGTGATGATGCCGCATGCGCATTTCCTGTCGTAACTGAATTCTTGGCAGCGGTCAAGGAGGCGGATCACGCGGAAAGTTGTGTCAACAGCTACCGGTTTAGCTCCCGGGTGTCTCTGTTTGTCATGACGCTTATTGTTTGTGCCGTGATATTAATCTCGGTCGACAGGTCTGCTGGTGATCTAGATGATACGGCCCTAGATGAATATCTTGATTTTTGCCAAAAGATATTGGTGGATCCGAAAAGGGATGGTGAGCGGTCTCGCGAGGGACGAACGTGGTGCTGAACGAGGACGTACACAAACAGAACAACGCGTTGTCGACAACTATTTTCCATTGGCGAATGGGACCGCGGATTTGACGCTAGGCGAGCAAGCATGTCTCAGAGGACGACGACTCTCATCAATAAATAAAAACGACGGAGACATCGGCGTTCTTGAGCCGGGCGAAATGTACACGATCTATGACGCTAAAGATGTGCTGGGAAATCTTTCTGGAGATCTAAAAATGGTCATTGAAAAGTCCGCACGATGGGCGGGAACCGATTGCGATTTCGTGTGTGGGGTGGTGGAGCGGTACGAGCGACGACTGGTGCGGTGGTGGAATGATAAGCGACACGGACGGAGAGGGGGGGATTAAGGGCACCCGAGGAGGGGTGTCTGGTGGCCAGGACATATGTATACCTACCGAACGTGTCCTTGGAGTCATGGAAATTTGGGGATCCATGAAATCTCCATTGGAGTGGCCACTTCACACGTCGGTGCGAATGAAAAAGTTCTCCCGAGCGCTTTGCAGGCTGCCCTCGTCGTCGTTGTCCTCGTCGTTGCCGGCTAATTCGGTAGGGAACTGCCGTACCGTACTGCGTATCACCCGTTCGAGCGTCCGGACTCATGTCAGTCCCATTTGTAATGCTCTTAGACTAAACATCGTCTGGAAAGTTCACATCGCTCCTTTCTTCTCTACCACCACTCGATGCGCAGGCTGGCCTCTGTGCTCCTCGCCTCCTCCAGGCGCAGCGACAACTCCGATGCTCCCTCTACCGACGACACCCCCAGCGCCCGTCTCGTTCAGAAGAAGTCCAGGACCTTCCCCTCCCTCTCAAGAAAACATCTTTCTTCGACAGACCCACCATCCCTACCCCCCCTCGTCGCCAGCGACCTTGCAAATTCATCGTCCTCCTCATCGAGCGGTTCAACTACACTCCGCACACCCGACGATGACGGCCTCCCACGCGTACCGAGCAAGAAGGGCAATTGGAAGTCATGGTTAGGGGGAAAGAACGCTGCAGTCAGCGATCATCCGGAGGAACACCATACCCCCCCTTGGAAATCACCCCAAAACGGTCCCCGCCCTCCAAAGCCCGCCTCCAATGAAACGGACGATGCATCTTCGCAGTCCGATGACCTATACGGTAACCCCGACGACATCCACACCCCTTCCTACACCCCTGAGCAACTGGTCACCGCGCGTGCTAATGCACGCATTATGATCATGAACAGTCTTGTGCACGAGCTCACCTCGCCTCCGCTGTTCCAGTCGCCAGACGCCATCTCTTTCCCTCGCTCGTGCCATAACTCCCGACGTCTTCGCCGTCGTGAGACATTGGAGTCCAAATTGCACAAAAAATCGCTTATAGCACGTCTAAACCGTCTATCCCCCTCCGCTGAATCATCAATTGCCCCGCTTGCATCGAAACCCATCTCTCTGAACCCAAAAACCTATCCGAATTTTGAGGATGATGTTTTCCCCTCGCCAGATTCTGTGAGTTTTCACAGCAGCGGTCTCGAGAATTGGGTTTCGCGGCCCTGCTTTGAGGATAGGCTTCAGCTCTGGTCTCACTCGGACTCCGGTGAAATCATCCGCACTCGAATTCCGGGGTCTCACTTCGGGGTGGCTGCGTTGGAGTTCTCAGAGTCACTCGAGCTACTAGCTGGCGCGCTGCTGGCGAGTGACGAGGATGTAGAGGCAGATATTGCATTCGATCCTGCCTTGGAATTCACACTGCCACCTTTGGCTTTGAGTGGGTACATTCCTTTGAGCTTTATTATGGATGTTCAGATTTCCAGCCGTAGATCTTGATCCTCCTGCGACTCAAATCAAAGAATTCGAGTCGGAACCGCTCTCTCTCCCATCTGACTTGCCGCAATCCAAAGACTCACCTGCCCAGTTGTCTCCTTCGCCTCAGCGTAGCTTTGCCCCGCTAGCTTTGCCCACGGCTCCGTCCGCCGCGCGACAACCTAACGAGGTGACGACTCGTGGATCTGCAGCCACAAACGATCCCATTCCAAAACGAGGAGTTCGGTTTGCAGATGATGACGGCAAGGACGATCAGATACCCTTGGGCTACGTCCTTCGCATCCGGAAGAACAAGGAACAGAAGGCTCGATTCCTCCGAGAAGAGCGGGAACGTCGGGAACAGGCAGCACAGCTTTCCATGGAGAATCGTCGAGCAACTGCTCCGCCGCAAGAGGATCGAGTTTCGAGGGTCGTCGCTCCTCGACGCCCTCCCCCACGCCCCCTGGTATCCCTGAGTGAGTCGTCAAAACCGCAGCAGCCGGCGACTGTTTCGCGTGTCGTCCGGGAGGAAGAACGTCTTCGCCGGGAAGTTGAAAGAATAGAAATGGAAAAGTTACGAAGGTCTAGAGAGTTTGCGAGAAAGCAGGCAGAAGAACGAGAGCGTGTTTATTCGGAGGAACTTCAAGCCACACGAGCACGACGTGAGGCCTCTCGTGCTGGGCGTCCGCTCGAGTCTGCGTCATTGTCTTCACGGGTTCCTGACCGCGATCACTCTGTGTCTCGAGATTCGATGCATGCCGCGCTCAGGAAGTTGGGCGTGTCACACGGGTATAATACACCCGAGCTAGTCTTCTCGCCCGTCTCACCCCTTGAGGGCTCTCCTTCAAGCTCTGTACCTGCCACGCCTGCAAGTCAATACAGCCTCTCGAGACCGCCTTCCCTTTACTCTGCTCATACGGCGTCATCGGAGGACGTCAGGGGACGGGATGGTAGACATGTCAGCAGACGTATATCTGTAGTCTCTGACTCGGCAAAGGGGATGTCACTCCATCCGTCATACGATCCCCGGGCTTCGTTTAACCCATACGCTTGGACGAATGTCCCACCGGTTCGTGCAATCCCGCCAGTTCCCCCAATGCCTGCTATTCCGACGGTCAATGGCATTCCGTTCTATGGGGTGGATGTACCTTTACTTCCTCCAACTCCCCCATTCATGATGAATCAGTTCGGCGCTCGTCGTTCTTCGTATACTGGGTCAGCAGGGCAACATTCCCTTCTACAAAGTTCGAATTCGCCTCCCAGGAACTACAGCTCTGAGGGGGTTAATTCCAGCAGTCGTAATTCAAGCCCCCATTCCTCTGGGTCGCATCAGAGACGTTCTAGTGACGATGCGACTCGGATGGCAAAGACGCCGGGAGATCCTCGATCAGGAAGTTATAGTAATGTCCGGGGTAGCAAAACCTCCGTCGCTATGCGTGTCGCTCCATCGCAGAGCAGCCCACAACGGGCGAGTTGGCTTCCACCCGAACAGAGCCCGACAAAGAAACCGTCGTTAAGACCTGTGTCCGGTGCCTATTCTTCCGGGGCACCTGCGTATGTGCGTCGGCGGACTGCTGCATCGTAGAAGATTGCTCTTGTCCCTCATGGCACAACACCTTGTATCTCCACTGTTTGCACCGCATTCCATTCCTTTGGAGACACTCATTTGATACCTTCACCTCGGAACCATCCCAAACGATCATAATCCTCACAGTCATACCTAAAGTCATTACACACGATGTCAACGCGCGCTACGGATATTCTTAACTTAACTTTTCCCAGTTGACGCAGTGTTTCTCCTTCTCTTTAATCATTGTCTGGACGATTTTGAAACATTGTCAGCTTTCAGCAATACCGCTCCTCCTTGCATTTTGTGGCAGTCACGTTGGACTGTGTTTCCTTTCCATGCATTTTTAATCGGATCTTGCGCTTTGCTCGTCGGTACACTTGCGTAGTTACCTCAATCAGATCTATGTGACAATGTACAATGCATTCTTTCCTCGCTATTAGTAAGGTAGATATTGGACTGCGGTGACAAACTTGAAAGGGCACATCATGATACGTGTTGGTTCGCGAGGAAATGAGTTAACCAAGCCCACCCCATGGTCCACGTATCCTTCGGGCAAGCTGTATATCACGCTGCATGATGGTGACGCGTTTGGCGTGTATAGCACAGAGATTTCTAGGGGGTGAAGCATCTCAGGAGAGAAGGAAAGGGGACAGCTTGGAAAGTCACGCACGCGTCTTCGAAGAGATGGACGAGGAATGCCTCTGTCGCCTCCTGCAATGCCATTATGGCAGAGCTCTGCCAGCGCAGGCCAGTCTCACCCATTTGATAGTTGGTATCGGTCATCATATCCAGGGCGATCTCGCGAACCTGAATTTTCGGCCCGTGATCTGAGTGCGAGGAAGGAGAGGCACGAAACGGCGACATACGACGCGAGAAAAAGGGAGTCTACGGAGGAGGAGGTCTGTGCTACGCTGGTATTTGCGAATCTCGCGGAGCGCGAGGGTGCCAGGGCGATAGCGGCGTTTCTTGCGCTGACCAGGCTGCTCGTCGGCATCTGATTGACCTAGAAGGGGTTAGATGACGAGTGGAAAGACTGTGGACGTTGCTCACGGACGCGTTTGTCGCGGGAGGAGGACGCGACGGGCGGTCCACCGCCGGTGCTCTTGCGGGCTGTGGATGCTTTGGTGCGTTTTGGGGGGGCCGAGGACGGTTTTTGGTTGTCATTGTCGTGGTCGCCGTCATCGTCCTTTGGCCGAGGACGTTTTCGCTTCTGGACAGTCTGAGCCATGGTTTGAGTTGACACGACGGAGGTCTTTCCATTTCGGTGCTTGAGATGGTATCGCCTGTGGTCACTGGCTACTACCGTTACACTGACATTTTCTTCGAATGGTACGCTCCATCGTCTTCATCCTCGTCGCTCTCATTGCTCACAGCAGTACACAGGCATCAGGCCCTTCCAGATCCACGGGATCGCAACCCGCTCAAGGCCGTCCTCGCTCAGGACGCCATCGTGCACCCAGACCACCCACTCCACAGGGATGGCGTCCAGGGCGCAGAGCTCTACATGGGCACCCTCCAAAACTTTGAAACCCGTCTCCTCTTCTCCTCTGCCCAGGTTGAGTATTTAAGATACTGGCTGCACGCAATGCAGCTTACACAGAACCCCATCCCGCTGCCCTACTCCGACTGTCTCCTCACGGAGTCGAGTCTCAGGTACGTATCCCCTCTCCAGTTTAGCACCAAAGAGGACCTTCGCAAGGCCCTCAGGGTTAGTCCTCCTCGCTCTTGTCGAATGATCCCTTTTCCTTCCTCTGATCGCTCAACAGCAAATTGAGAAAAACAACAAGCGTCTCAAGGGCGTCGATCCGACTCTCAATGCACGCCGCGGCATATTCGAGCGCGTGCGCTCCCTTTGGTCCCAGAAATGCGGTGTATGGTGTGCCCTCGACTTTGAGGCGTGGGACAGGGATCATACCCTCCTCACTGAATTCGGGTGGAGCACCGTCCGCTGGGAGGACGGTCAGCAGATTGAAGAACAAGGCCATCTCATCGTCAAGGAACATAGGTATTATACCAACACGTTCGTCCCAGATCATAGAGAAGTACGTTGATTTTCTTTCATCTACGTACATCTCCCGTGAACGCGCGAGCAGTACTTTGCGTTCGGTACGAGCGAGGAAGTCAACAAGGCGACGTTCAAGAACCGCATCCAGACGCTCGTCACAGATCTTCAATCTACTGGTCCGCTCTTCCTGATTTTTCACGACAATAACCAGGATATCAAGTACGTGTGCTCCCCATCTCTCGCCAACGCGTGCGTCTGACGTGAACGACAGGTACCTCAAATCAAAGGACGTGGCTGTCGTGTTACCCAACATGGCATTCATGCTCCCAGATGTTCTCCCCCAAGACGGCACTTTCGTCATCGATACTTCGGATCTCTTTACTGCCCTCGAGGGCGAAGCAGGCGGCAACCGCCGATCGCTAGAACGCGTCTGTAGACACCTCCAAATCAGTACGACACATCTCCACAACGCAGGGAACGATGCGCATGTAGGGTGGCGTTGTTCTCGGCGGAATACATCGCTGACATATCGGACAGTACACAATGTTGGCCCTGCAATCCATGGCGTCTGGGGATCCCCTTGACATGCAACGGGAGAAACGCTGGCCAAATCGCACAGGAAATAGTACCGGAACACCCCAGGCGGGGTCGGGTGTCAGGGTAAACTTTGATGCTTGGGAAGAAGACGACGACTTTTCGGATCAAGAAGGTATATTTGGATCCATTGTTGACACGACTCCGTCCACCGTTCCAGAAAGTAACCCCGACGATGGGGAGTGAGCGAGCTGGGTTGCGCAGTGTTCAATTCAAAACGTCGCTACTGTACGATATGATGTGGTATACGAAAGACGAAATCATCGTGTTCAGATAGTTGGTATGAATGGCGTGCGGCTACTCGCAAGAAAACGTCTTCACTCTTCCTTTTCGTGGTCGACATCGCCGCCGGCATCGCCTTCATCCTCGTCGTCTGATCGGTCGTCCGTCATGGTAGAGGGATTCAGGGACCTACAAGCGCTCCATCAGAGATGTGGCACAACAATATGACATGACAGACCTCAGAGCAATACGTAAAATAAAGTAGTACCAGAATAAATTGAGGATCTGGAGTAGTACAAGGGGAGCAAAGATTTGATACTTCATCCACGGAGCAAGCCAGGCCCCTGTCTCTGGTGCCCATACTTGGTTGGCCTCACTGTTGGAGGTTAGAGGTGCTGTGAGGCCGAGATGGTGATAGTACTCACGGAACCAGGTCGAATTCGCGCCACACCGACCAGAGCATGACGATGTTTAAATAGTGCCGAAAGTACCTGTCACGAAACGGATGGATAACCATGCACACGAACGGACAAGGGCTATGACTGACGTCCACACGCAAAGGAACGTTATAAAAGCAACTAGTTTTGCCCGAGTAAGTTCCAAATAATTAAGAATCTTGGAGAACTATCGCGAACAGTGAGAAAAAGATGAGGAGAGGGACTAGGCAGACTCACAGCAAGAAAGACATCCGGAATATCCATGCTCATATATACCGCGTTACCAAATAACGTCAAGTTGATCAGATAACTCCATCTGCGAAGCAACGTGAGTGGTGAACCTGTTCGATCAAGCGGGGGATGTACCCAATGAGCCAGAGCGTGACCAAGTGGTGGGCAACGAGCTCGGAGTAGTCCTTGCGTGGTTTTTCGAGACGGAGAAGGAGGACAATGAGCTGCTGGCACCAGTAAGCAGAATGCATAAGGTAGTATCGCTTCAAGTTGGGTATCATATCCCAGTGGGGATAACCTATGGAGAGGGGCGTCAGAAGATAGGCGTACCACCACAAGGATGGGAGCGACCTCGCCAGAAGTGCTCTGTTTGGTACCAGTATGTTGGCAATTGAAACATGATGTACTATGGAGCAGAGTAAGAGGCGAATCGGGGGAGAGGATATGCGCCACAGTACTCACAAAGCCCCAAGCACTCATGACAGTGAAATAGACGAAAGCGTATCCCTGTTCACCGAATCTGTTGAGTTTTGTGAGGTGTTTCATGCCGAAATAGCGCGCGATAGGATGACAGATGTGGATGGTGATGATCTGGCGGACGAAGGAGAAAAAGACGATGTGGTATGCAACAAAGACGAGATCCAGATAGCCCTTTCCGTACCGGACGTCCGAGTCCGGGGAGGAGGGGACGCGGTAGGAGATGAAGAGAAAGGGTCTAAACGGGTTTGGGAGGCCCTGGGCGACGAAGGGGGCAAGGGCCTCCCAGTTGATGTAAAGAATGATGGGTATAAGGAGGAGCTTGAAGGAGGAAGCTGGGTGTGTATGAGTTTGAGTGGACGCAAACATTGGAAAATGAAGTACCGGGATGGACGACCCATCTTGAAGACCTGAGGTCAGACCAAAAGCTGGCGTTGTTCATGGAGAGGACAAGAAGACGAGAAAATAGTGAAACAGTAATTTGCGAGTAACTTAGGCGAGCCGTCCGCCAATGCTCATCAATATAACTAATACTCGCTTTCGACCATTTTGGGAACGGCCATGTTTTCGACTCTGGGACTGTGCCAGTCGCTCCCGTGTCCTCGTAAGTCCGACTGTACCACCCTCTGTCCGTTCTCCCATGCACCCGACGCTGTACTATCCACCCAACTCATCGCTACCCCCTCTGACCCGACCCCGACCCCGACACCGACCCTGACCCCGACACCCGCACCTTCACGCACCGTCCCCGCAAAGAGACCGTTCGAGCTCACTGTCTCTGGCACCCCCCGCTCAGAACCCCCTCCGCAGCGTCTCAGAACCGCATCCGCTTCAAAGCCAGTCCCCCTTCCCACCCATTCTCAGTCATCCGTGCGTCCTGCTGTTCCTCGTACTTCCACCGTCTCACTCTCCAGGCATGCGTAGACGGGTGCGCCCGTTCTCAGAGTCAATGCTGCGCAGTCACAGGTAGCCTTGCCTGTCCGCCAGGTTCGCGATCGCCTCCCTTGCCAGATCTTTCCCTGACCGTCCCCTACAGGCCATGCTCAAGAACCTCTACGATCATTTTGTAGTCTTGTACGGAAACATCTTGCCTTTAAACCCACCCCTCGCCTCCGAGCATGCCCTGCGCCAGGAACAACAAATATACAACAACTCGACAAAGCTCACTTATCGCAATGTGCGCATCCACGATGCCTGCCTGCCTCCCGTCTCTTATCTCCTCTCAGGCAGTCATCAACTCAATCGCTTCCCTGAAGAAACGCCCTGTTCCCACTTCCATCTCCCATCCTTCTGTTGGCACTGATGAGGATATCGTAGCCCGCGCAGAAGCACGGAACAAACTTGATGCACTTCGTCTCACCCGTTCTGTTCTCACCCACCTTTCCATGACCACAGATACCATGCAACAGTGGGGTTATATAACCGAAATACCTGACGGCGAGGGGGGTTCAAGGCCACACGCAGTCGGCCAGATCACAAAATGTGACCGTTGTGGTCAGCCTTACATGGTCAGAAACACCCCTGGCCACGACGAGTGCACATATCACTGGGGAAAACCGTTCAGTAAAACAATCAATGGTGCGTCCGAGATATTCATGTCGTCGTTCGTGCCCGAACCTTACCTGCAAGGTGAGAAACTACGTGTGTACTCGTGTTGTTCAAAGACCACAAGCGAGGATGGCTGTTCGAGAGGATTTCACGTCTTTTATGAATCGGACCCAATGCATCTCCACCTCCGCCAACCATTTTCGCTCACACGACCCCCAAAATCCCGCGATGGAGACAATTCTGCTGACACGGCTTTCGATGTTGTCGCCCTAGACTGCGAGATGATTTACACTACAGGTGGTATGCGTGTGGCCCGAGTCTCGGTTGTCGATGGTGCTGGGGCCGAGATTTTCGACGAACTAGTCCGGATGGATGATGGCGTTGAGGTCATGTCAGTATCCTATTCTGCAACGCGTCCATCCCGGCCTGATGTCTTCTCAGAGATTATAACACTCGATTTTCTGGCATCACGAAGGATGAGCACCAAAAGGCGTCGTTGACGCTCCATTCGATACGACAATCGCTTGACGCATTTATTAACTCGGAGACCATCATCATTGGACACGCCCTAGAGAATGATCTCAAGACGTTGCGTATGGTACATCATCAATGTGTTGATACCGCGATCCTTTTTCCCCACCGAGCTGGACCACCATATAGGCGGTCTTTGAGGGATCTGTTCGTGCCGTCTCGCTCTCGTGTTCTCAGCACATTCTAACCGTGATCTATCAGCGCGAAGGAACACCTTGGAATATCAATCCAAACTGGAGATGGAACGACTGGCCATTCCTCAGTAGAAGACTCTGTCGCGACTCTCGACCTTGTACGATGGCACATTCTAAATAAAGCAAAAAACAAAACTACAACACCAGATTCATAGCCTATTTGCATCCGTCAATCATACTGTCGACTACTGCATCCATACACCCATATGTTGTCACATCTTGACTATCATTGAGCAGTGACCCCTTGGATTCTATTAGCTGTTGGTGCCTGTCCTTCGCAGAGGCTTACCGGTGTTGGTGCTCGTCCGCGGAATGAACATTGAGTTTTAACGAATCAATGGTCCTTGATAAGACATATTCATGGAATACAATGGGATGGAGAGGAAGGGCATCTAACCGCTGCGTGCTGCCAAACGCCCCATTATATCATCACTGCCTTCCTGGTCTTCTACACCATCTGATTGTGTGACCTGCAGGGGATAATGAGTAACAGATATCGTGAACTGGCATCGCGAACAGACCACACGTAGAACAGATTTCTTCGAGGACTCTTGCATTTCTCCAGCTATGATAAGCTCATCCAGGATCTATGGGACACCTAAGCAGCATGTGCGGTACATACGAAACAGCACTTACGGCATACGCCTTCTGAAAGTTGAATATGCTGCAAGAACCGTCACCAAGCGTCTTACAAGACCCATTGAACGTTCCGACTTACAGGTCCAACTCGCACACCTGTCACGGTCACTGCGGTCAAGTTTTCCACACGAGCGAGGCGGGAAGGGAATGACGCACATTTCCGAAATATCTGTCTAAGACCTCCACGTAACGGTGGATTATCTCTAATGTTATGAGTTCGTTGTCGCTCGAGCTGATCCCGCAGACGAAGAACAATGAGGCGTATCTCCGGTAAACGACCTTGGTGTCTGCGAAACAACCCAAACGGACCCGTGCGTTACACATCCAGATCCCAGCCCGTCCCAATCAACCACAGAATCAGTGCGAGAGGACTCGACATTACTCACCCTTGTACTCTAAAAAGTTACACATCCGCGTGCGTCGAGCCAAGACGAGCTGGGTAACGTCCTTCACGATCTTGGCCTTGGCTTTCGGAGCCATTGTTGTAAACCATTTTGCAAGGCGTACTTTTCCTGATGAGATGTTTCAATGTGAGATGTTACTTGTCTTTTCCGTGAATATGGGACAAGCCTTGTCGTGATACGAGTAAGATGTAGTTGATCATAACGAAGTGAGCATAATGCCAGTGGCTGTGTATACAAGATGTATTACGTCGAAAAGGGGCATCGAGGTCCTCGACAAGCAAAATGGTATTACTAGAATCTACGTATGTACTATATTCACCGACTGGAATGGACATCTATCACAACGGCACACGGTCACGGGTGGTGCGTCGATTTTGCGAGAGCTGGCTGCTATATCAAAGAAATGCATTCCAGTCAGCGTGAGTCTCAGAATTGGGCAGAATGAATGGAATCAGATTAGATCAAGAAATATTCATCGGGCACCACTTGCTCGCGAAGGAAGGGTGCCTTCGAACCACTTTTTGTCGTCATGGCTCCCTGAGCAGAACGAGTACCTACCGAAAGATCTACCCTTTGCGCCGCTGGTTGGCAGCAGGAGAGGAAACCGGCGACAGTGAGGAAGGGGGAGCTAACACTGCTAATCTTCTCTTCCGTCGTAATTCCCAATAGTCGATTAACCAAGTCTGTACAAGCCCAAAGGTAGCCGATGTTACCCAGTACAAGACAACGCTCTGCAAAATTGATGAGCAAGGAAATCCGACAGCACAAAGACAACAAATTCTACCCCAGGAACCATCGTTGCAATGAGGATTCGTCCGACAGATACCAATCTGAGAGCGGACTTGATGATCTTTTGCGGTTCAATCACTCTTTCGCCCTTTGTAATCTTCTCCTCCTTCCACTTTTGCACTTTGACTTCGCGTTCACGTTGTTGGTCTGTCATGAACCACCTGGAACTCTCCACATTTGCCAACGTAACCAAACCAAGTGCAATCGGTAAGGTCGCGGTTGGGTCGGGATGTACGAGCGTGGAGAGAGTAAGAAAGGACTCCGAGTCGAGGGGTGTGGGGTGCTGCGATATGTGTGCAAGCGCGATAGAGCATCCAACGAAAACGGGCAACTGAGTGAGGGGGGGTATGACCATCGTCGTTATAGGTTGACAACGATATTCTGCGAACAGCTCTTTCCGGCGGGCCGTAACCTGATGGAACGACTTCAGTTCGCATTTAAACAGAGCGATGGAACCATACGGCTTCTTTCATCCCGGTACGGTGGATCGTTTGCAGTTCCTCCTTCGTACCGCGCACTTTCTCCCTCTGCATATCTTCGAGTACCCTTTTTGCGATTATCGGTCCCTCAGACTGCAGCCGAGGCAAAACTAGTTCTTCGGCCCTCCACTGCCTTTGCTTGGACTACACAACGTCAGTAGAGAGTTTGGAAGGAGTGCAATGAGTAAAAATTCACCCATAGTGAGAAAGGAACGGTGAATGCAAGTCGAGTAAGCACTGTGCAGAGAATAATTGTTGCAGAATACGCGGGCCATGACGGAGGAATTGGGAGGGCGGTTGCGAGGTCGAGGAAACCATCTTTGAGAACGTCTAGACTGACAAAGGTCCTCTGAGGCTGGTTCAGGTAGAGACTCAGCTGCGGTTGCTGGCAGGTTCTGCGGAGGATGCAGCCTGGACGAGCAGCATAGCGTGCCAACATCAACTAAACTCGGGTGGAGATAGAGGTCATTTATCCGACGCGTTAGCGCTATTACGTAGTATGTACTACAAGTACACGTAGTCGGTACTTCAGTCTTCCGCATCCATCTCAATGACACCTTCTTCTGAGCTGGTCTGCGCTGGACAGTAAGTTGAAAACGCAAATGTCTTTCCAAGAAAGCTCCCAGGATTGAAAACATGACAACCAGAATAGGTTAATTTGTACTTTTCATATTTGTCGGCGAGGATGACCTTTAAGCAATGCTGTTCAAAGCCAAGCAGTCTGGATAATAGTGCAGTATCTTACGGCTGTCGGCAATGGATACAGGCGTAATGCGTGATCATAATCACACAATGTTGGTTGGATTTGAGACGTCAATGGTGTCAGATGACATTGGTCCAAGATGGTCTGCACGAGCTACGAAACACCTACTCAGTATAGACCGAGGGGAAGATCAAATAACACAGCATACATATCTTCTCAGATCCTCTCCCGTGACGTTCGGCTTGACTTCCACTGTATTTCGCAACATCCTCGCCATGGTATCTTCGCGAAAAATCACAATCTCCTGCGCAAAGAATTTCAAGCGACAAGGATTACTCGCAAAGTGTGCCTTTGGGACTTTCGCCCTGAGTTGGGATGTGAAAGATGAAAGTATCGGTCTCCGTGGCAGAGTCACATTGCTCGTCAGATCAAGCGGACCAGGAACAAAGACAAAGTGAGTTGTACGAGTGATCTGAGGGTATGAGGCAATGAGTTGGCCAAGGGAATCAAAGTTTTCTGTGTAGTGAATTTCAGTTCTTGATGGACTTTAAAGTAAATTCCAACATGCCATGATATCGCTGAATATCCTGACCATTCCCTTGGATAATCGATCGACTCGTGAAGTTCCCACACATGACGATCACTTTAGGTATAAAGCTGTTTTCAATGCAGTTGTCGAACATCCTTTGAAGCGCGACGAAGGTTTTGGGATTGTCCAGCCAGACATCGGATAAGAAAAAGAAGTAGACATCTGAAAGTTCCTCTCGAACGCGCCGGGCATAATTTGACTAAATGCAGATTAACCATATGTTGCAACGACGAAATTCAACGCACATCTTCCAGCAGGGTCGTCGAACCCTTCCCGAGAAAGTCTATGTGACCATATATTGAGCTACAAAGGTGAGTGCCTTTTTAGCGACCTATCGCAAGATGACTTACCGAGCAGTCTCACGATCTTCGCAAGGGGGTTGGCCCATAGCTATCACTTCTAAGGTACCTTCTTCCGTATACTCGCCTTCCACGAGAGCAATGCAGCCTTCGGTGTACAATCCCTCGCCGGGGTTGTCCTTAGTCGAAGTAAACATCTCGACCAAACAATAAAACTGGCAATCCTACCAGCTTGGACACGTCTAGCACAACGTTCCCATCAGCATCTTCAAGGCATAGCTTCCCTTCCATGTTATGTGCGAGCATGCCAAGGAGCAGGAACCTTTCTCCAGCTCTGCCCAGAAGCTGTTTTGTCGATTTTAACTGTCTCAAGATTCATGGGAATATATCTCGCCCGATATCGTTGCCTTGACCATACCGTCACGAGATGCTCCCGATCACGAGAGGGTAACGTGGAAGGTGAAAAGTGTTCGTTGCGTAGTATGCTCTGCTTAATGATATGGAGCCTGTTGCGGGCGGAAATTATGCGTGACTCTGCTGTACCAGACATTGTCGGTGGCACCGAGGATCTTCGAACTTTATGATGATAGAAGAGAGCACACGGCGTGAGGCATACCTTTCGAAAGTCCCCCGTTCGTGCGACCAGTTCCAAGCTGGCATTTCGAAAGCATCGACTGCATATAGATGACTTTCAGGATCAAGCAGCTCAGTTTCGGCGCGATCACCGGAGTCCTGATCTTGAAGTGCTTCATATACTCTCTGGAGGATAGTAAGAGATACTTTCATGGCGGCGTCTGCACGAGACACTGAGACACACACCCGAACACGAAAGCTAGATAGCTCACCATCTTGTTTATTATACTCCCTGGCAATTGTCTCGATGGAAAACTCGATTTCTTCGTCCGCAATTTCGTGACAATCAAGGATCTCCTCCAGGAACTGTAAGGCTTCGGGCCCAAGTGAGTGACTGTACTTGCGGAAGACCTGGAAAAGCTGATTGGAGCATTCGGGAACGTATAAACGCGTATCCAACCTTGATTATGATTCGCTGGTGAGCGTCAGCCATATTGTCGAGCGTGGTGGAGAGTGAAAAACTTTAGGACGCGAAATTTGGGTAGTTCGTGTAAGTATAGCGCGTAGCAACTCCAACCCGGCAAACACTGGGAGGAGTTGATTATGTCGGAGCATATATACTAGTTGCGCAGTGCGTATTCAATGTAAAACCAAAGCTACAAATTGACGAAAAAAGTGAACAAATTCGTTCAGACATGCTCGAGTCGCGACCATGCTAGGACAAGCGCCCTCTGAATCGATCTAGCTATGACTGAGGCCTGAGGCCTGAGGATCGATAGTTCGCGCATGTCCGTCATGGTATGTACTCAATTCTCTCTGCGGGTCTTTTTCAGCGACCTATCCGAATCTGCACCAATTGTCTTGGCAATTGGTTTCTGTCGGTGAGCGTAGATGATGCGAATGGTGCGGTCTGAGGTGCAGTCACATGACTCGAGAGGCGAGTGGTGAATTGGGGCAAGTCTCGCTAACAGCTTGTGTCAGTAGTATACTGCCAGTGGGTAAGACGATAGGCAACGTTGATCATGTTCTCGACTCTGGACCTCGACATAAGACCGGGATCAGGCATAGGGATGTTTGAACTGGGTCCGTGGTTGTTCTCTTGCCAAGCTTACAGTTCCACCTGACGGCGTACCCTAGGTTCATCTCTCTGGTCAGTCATGTCCACCCTGCGAACGCTTCACCATCTGTTCCCTCAAGTAGAGGTCAAGTTCGACCCAGAGAATGCGTCCGCAACCCCAATAATACTCCATCTACGTCCGTACTTTGATATGCTCTTCTCCGCTTATCATCAGCGACTGCATACAATTTGCTTGAGGAAGCCAAGGGATCCTCATCCTTCAGTAGCGCTGCGATACAAAGATTCCGTCCTGTGTTCCGGCGAGGAGCCTTTGGTCAAGGTTCAGATTAGCCGAATTTTTGGCCCAACGTATCCAGGAGACGAGCTGAGGTATCCAGGTGTCTGGTTCAGTTTTGACGATGATGTTATCAGCGAAGGCTTGAAAGGGAGCTCGTCCCATGCAGTCGCAGATAATAGATCGAAAGAAGTCAAGCGTATCATTGTCACGCAGAAGGACGCACAGGATGGTGGGCACGATCCTCTCGACGAGGTTACTTTTTGTCCAGTGATGTATGGCGATATCTCGCGAGCTATTGTCAAGGTAGGAGTAAATCACATCTGCATGTCCTTGTCCTTTCTATCCTGCATCTACAGATTAACAATGGCGTTGTCCTTCACTTCTATGGCCCTTCTGGTCCATCTACCTTGTCTCTCCACGTCCGTTTGGGTGAAACAACAGCACAGGATCTCAATATTGATCTGGGAACACCATCGAGAATATATTACAAAGATGACGAGCGAATGGCAATTCATTCACCCAACCCGCAGCTTGAGGACGAGAACCAGAGCACAGATTGTAAGTTATGTATTTTCGATGGATGGGCTTTTGTGATGGTCATTAGACTTTTATAATTATTTCAGTCATGGTATCGACTTCCTAATTTCCGGTCAAACTCACTTAGTACGCAAGATCATACTACACTCCAATGTGGTGAGCAACGAACTTCGGTTTTTGTCTGCTCAAGTTAAATCGGTCGTTCTAAGCCGGGTTCCCCTTTGTTCCAACAATATAAACGCTGTCCATGGGAGCTAGAGGGAAAACCAGAGGATGACGAAGATGGTCAGTGACATCTTACACACTTACTCAGAATATAACTCAATTGAGCCAGATTCACCTCCAAGGATGCGCTTCACAGACAAAGTGAGGGATACAATCTCTCTTCATCTTCCAGCGCATTAAGTATCTCAGTTTGAAGCGATTAGCCACTTCCTCAGTCCGAGGGATCCCCCACCATCCATGGTGCATGATCGCACTGAAAACGAGGATAACATTACGCTACCGAGTGCCACTTCAAGTAAGAGATCAGTAACTTGTTATCAAGGGCTTGTTCACACATTCATGCAGGACTGTACAGTTACGACGGGGTGATATTGGAGGTAAATGAGGCATCTCAAGTCGTGGCCGTCATGTTATTTTGACGGTGATCATTTATTTACATGTCTTGTTGTACGTTAGCTACGTACATCTGGATATTTACATCCGTGTACCATCAGCCGGAAAAAACGTCGGGCCATATCTCTCTAAGCCCCTCTAAATCACTGATCACTGCAATCTCTTCCACATCTGCAGCCAAGTCACTATCGGCTCCTAATGTCTTCCTCCTCCCGCCTTCCACGACGTCTAATCCCGTTTCGTGGAAGTGTGTGCATCGGCCCCACCCCAACCTTTTGGCGGCAACCACATTCAGCTTACTGTCGTCTACGAACAAGCATTTTGCGGGATCAGAAATGTTAGCAGCCTTCATTGCCTATCAAAATAGTAACCGTGGGTCAGTTTCGAAATCAAGGAAAATTGGGGCGAATTCTTACGTTGTTAAAATACTCTGGTTCTGGCTTGCAAGTAAAGTGTGGTTTCTCGTAGTCACAGTAGACGAGTCCTTCTATTTGATCTTGGACATTCAAGATCTTGAGTACCCGATTGGCATGCTGGTATGTTTGTTACGACTCGTTTCAACTCTCGATTTGCAGCAAGACATACATGTTTGTATGCATTGGTCAGGGCCCAAACGCGTACCTTTGTCCTATCTAGGTCTTCGAACAGTTTCCTTAATTTTGGGTCTGGTTTGATATATTCCTCTAAAGGGAGGGTGCCATCACATTTTTGATCAAAATCAAGGGGGTCTGAGTAGCGGGAAGCCTATCATCACAAGTGAAGTACCACTACCTGATGCACTTACCTATGTCGTGGTGCCGTGCGAGGCCGCGTAGAGCAAGTCCGTACTGCTTATAGTACTTGTGATGCAATTCCGACGCTTCGGCCTCACCGAGGCCCAGGGAGACGAAATATGCTCCAGAAGACACCTTCAGAATAGTTTGTATCAATTGTGAGCGAACATACCATGGATCCGTTCGCCCATCACATGCGATATCTTGGTGCTAGCAGAATAGAGGGTGTTGTCGATATCAAACCAGATCACCATGCGGGGATCTTTCAGCGAATTGAGAGCGAGATATATAAGTAGGGCCAAACTTTTCACCTTCCAAAGTTCCGTTGACAGACATGATTATGAAGTGGGTATCGTTGAGGCGGTATATCAAGGCTGTAGTACTGAGGCTGCTGGCGCTACTCACTGTGAGTCGCAACTTGAGTCAGTATGGGATATATCTGGAATATAGTTCACACATATTAAACTCCGACCACCACCCATCGGTGTATATCCTCACCGTGGCGATCAACGTCCTCGACAACAGAAATCCTCAAGACTAACGACTAGTGAGTGCGATTTCGTTCAGACCAGAGAGACACATCCAAGCCGACATACTTGTGTACCACTCTGCATTTGGTGGGGGGATTATTTCCGTTGGATGTCTCATTGGGACTTTGGATGGATCGAGGCTACTCCTTGCTGACACCCGCACCTAGAGATGGCCCGCAGCAAACAATTCGCACCCGGAATCCCTGCGCGGCGCCCCCAAGCCGTTGCCCGCCGTAGTTTGAAGGGCCTCAAAAAATCCGAGCCAGAAGCTCCTGCAACCAGAGAGGTACAGGTTGGCGGCGAGAAGAACGGTAGCACCCGTCTTGTGCCCACGTTGAAAGCACCCCGCTATTACCCCGCAGACGACGTTCGTCAACCAAAGAAAAGCCGCAAATCGCCCAAACCTACCAAGCTCCGCCTATCTATCGTTCCAGGCTCCGTCCTCATCGTGCTTGCTGGCCGTTTCAGGGGGAAGAGAGTAGTGTTCTTGAAGCAGCTGGAGAGCGGGTTGTTGTTGGTGACGGGTCCCTACAAGATTAACGGTGTCCCCCTACGGAGGGTGAACCAGGCGTACGTCATCGCTACATCGACTAAGGTCGACCTAGAAGACTTCGAGGTGTGTGTCATGTCAGACCGCCAGCAAACAAATATATCAACACACTGATCTGATTGCCGTGGTAGGTCAACCCCAAGATCAATGATGCATACTTCGCCAAAGCTGTCGTAAAGGGTGCATCTTCTGCAGAGGTGGAATTCTTCGAGGAGGGCAAGCCCAAACCAAAAGAGCCTTTCCCGGAAGCCAAATCGGCTGACCAGAAGGAGGTTGACAAGGTTGTCGTTGCGGCTGTTCAGAAGCAGGAGAACTTGGCCAAGTACCTGAAAGCCAGTTTCGGTCTTACAAAGGGCCAGTATCCTCATCAGATGGTGTTTTGAGACTGCGACCTTTGCGGGAAGGAAGATATGAGGCTATGTGCTATGTAAAACTACGATATGCTGCATTGCACTACATGTCTTTCTTTTGTTCTATTTCGATCACGTGCGTTGCAAGACACTCTGGGTGCGTCGTGACGTTGCACCTTGACATTTACCACCTCCTTTCCTTAAATTACTCCTGGAGGTTCGTTCACCACGCGCTTTACTAACTACTCTCCAGCAATGTCGTCCATCCAATTCCGCTCGCAGTTACTCTTAGCCAGTCTTGCTATGGGCTTGCTGTTGTTCCTCAAGTGGCCGACAAGCATGTCCTCCTGGATATTACTTGCCTCTTGGCCTCTTGGCGTGCTTTTATTCTCATACATTGCTCGTGTTTACCTCGCGCCATATGTCCTTATGCGCTGCTCCAGCCATATCCGGGTCCGGAGCGTCAGCTTGCGCTCCATTCGCGGTCTATACTTTCGCAAAGGCAGCCGGACCTGGCGGGTCGATCGTTTTGTATATTCCTACCGTTCTTCCTCAGACGATGGGCCCAGAAGACTATCCTTCAGGATTGAAGGCTTTAAGTTAGAAATCGAACCTCCCCCGTCCCCTCGTCCACCCCCGTCGCGCGCGACCCATAGACGCGGACTCACACTCGCGGATCTTTCGCCATCTCCTGTGGCGCTCTACTTATGGTCCGTGATATCGAGCCTGTACATTATATTTGAACCCATGATTCGGCCGGTCATTCGCCTCGTCGTCACTGCAATGCTCCAGCAAGTCATTCGTTTCATCCCAAGGCTTATGGAAACAATCCAAGTAGATATTGACCGAGCGATTGTCTCATACGTTGGTTCCCCTCAAGTCCAGTTCATTGTACAGAACGTTGCGTTCAAGGGTCACGTCTCGTTTGCTCAGAGTCCTCAATTCCACCCGATCGGAGACTATCTTCCTTCTAGCAACCAGGGGTTGAGCGCACGAGCCCTTGCAATGGGCGCTTGGAAGTCACGTCTTTCCAATGGGTTCCAACGTGCTTGGACTCGCACCTGGAACGATACGTTAGGTCGAATGACGGGTTCCATCTCGTATGATCTTGTAGTGCGACACGTTCACGGTTTCATTCCATCGGATGGTCTGGTACAGATGGGTATGTTGAACAGAGGGTTTGTCTAGGTGGTACTGACCTGAAATCTCAGGCATATCCGAAAGCGGGACAATACTGCGTTCTCCCGGGTCGTTTCTTGTTAGTGGTTCGGCCCGCTTTAGCCCAAGAGATGGTACCATTGAGCCGTGCAGCGTTCACAATCAAGTCAGGGTTGAAGCCGTTCATGTGGATGCCGACAATCTTCAGCGTTGGCTATCGTACTTCAAGATTGCGGCCGAGAACATCCCCGTCGCGCCTCCTAGCTCTCTCAGTACAACCACCTCTCCGTGGTTAAAGAGTCCTTTTAGTGCAGTGAGTACTCGCGTGGAACTCATTGGTAACCTGCTGACATCGCCAAGTCTGCTCTAGCTTCAGACTTTCGTGTTCAAGTGATGGCAAAGCGGAGGAAGAAAAATATAAAGGTGCGTACTGCAGTATTCATCTCAGCGCATGTACTAAACCGCCGATGTTCAAGCCTCTCGAACTTGTTGCGTCTGCCCGTCTTGATCTGGATTCTATTACAGTATCACAGAAAATTGGTCGCAGCAAGTTCAACGTTGTCTTCAATGCAACGACCTGCTCTTGCGAACCCAGCGATGGAATGATGAACCCCACCCATTGTGTTTGGCTAGGAAATGAATCGCCAATTGTGCCACGGGCGTTCTTGTTTCGCCTAAAACTCCAGGGCGTTTCGTTGCATAGGCCGGGTGGGCCGGCTCAATCCAATCCTCCCATTTTATCTGTCGGTTCTACCTCGGTCGACACTACGCTGTCAGATTGGTCGTCAATGCTGTCCTCCGATTCTTCTCCCTTTGGTGACGCCAAGCTACCGTCCATGTTTCTTGAGGTCCAGATCGCTTCTCTGTCGTTCGCAGACCAGCATGATATGTTGCTCAACCTCATCTCGGAGCTCAGCTCTCCTGAGAATATGCCACACGGAGAGTCGGGGTCCCTTTTGCCAACTGTCATCTCGCCGGTTCCCTGGATTGCTGCGAATGTGAGGGTAGGATGCGTTTCTGCACGCGTCGTATGTGCCGATGTTCCTGGAGTCGAGGAACCTTTCTCAGTGGAACTGGAAACCGAAGGGATGGTCTTTACTTCCTCCTCCAACTTGCGTATAGGAGCAACTTCGACTCAGCATCTCGCGGACCTCCCGTTCTACATGACTTGTCCCTTCACCTTCACCTTGTATCCACTCTTCTTAAGACTACGCACCCACTCCTCAAACATCGCTACCCGACGTATGTCTAGGTGGGGTTCGGAATACACGAGCAGTGAAACCTTGTTCTCCATGGAGGCTGTGGAAGCTAATGGAACGTTGGTGGGACTCGGAAAGGCAAATGACGACGATCAATTTGTGTGCGCCACATTGAATACTCGCACTGTATTCGCCGATCTTCATTGCTGGACGGAGGCTGGGATGGTGGAGCTATGGCACCCTGAAAGACTCAGAGTTCTGAGTGTGCTGCTGTCACTAATTTCCGCCCGTTGGCCTTCCTCAGAGGCAAGACCCTCCCGCTCCTCAACACCTTCCCTGGGCTATACTCTCTCGTTTTCTATCGCGCGATTCGTGCTGTTCGTTACAGGCACTGACATCAATCCCGACGCGGACAGGGACATCACACGCGGAATTGCATTCAGCACAGGTCTTTCGCTGCGGTACTGTTCTCTAACTACGGAGCAGAGGCATGCTCTCCTACTTTCCCAGCCATACTCCCAAATCAGGGCGAAATTGTCCCTGCCAGTCGATAAACTTGGCGATCCAGCCCTCCTGGAGAGGATTTCCGAGACTTCTGGCACGTATGTGATCGTCGGAAAACTGATGCTGTGGAACACGACTGTGCGCGCCGCGGCTGCGGATGCATTCTCAATGGATGACCCATATATCACCGAGAGAGACAGTCCCCTCCTAGATACTAAACAGCTCTTCTCAATCAAAGGTGTCAACGTGGACATCAAATTCACTCCGAAAGCCCCCATGCACTCCACAGGAGCTGCATGCGATGCGACATTTAATGTGGACGACGTACTGGCACACTTTGGACTTGGTCTAATATACTCGACTCTCCTTGCACTACGGACAATTCAAACCCTACAGCAATGTGCAACCTCGTCGAGGGTGCTAGAACGTCCGCCCCATCCCATGCTGTCCATCATACTGAATGTCCACGGCACAGTTAAAGCTATTCGAATGCATTTACGGTTCATGGACGAAACTGCGGTCGCACGGGTTAATTATCTCAATGTGATGCTCACTCCCCATGATACTCGCTGTTCTGTCAATTCGTTACTTGTATGGGTCCCAGTCAATCAGCGACAGTCGGTCATCGAATTACCAGTACCAGGAGAAACTTGGGAGGAGCTTGGCCGTTTACATAGATGCACTTTGTCGCTCGCTCCGTCTTTGGGGGGTCCGATTCTGGTCGACAGCGATAGCTTACGGATCCGCATCCCCTCCGGCTACGTTTTCGCTAAACTTCAGCTTGCTGCAGTGGTCACCATCAAGGCGATTAGACATCTAGTGCATGTAGTCCAAAGCGCCAAATTCTCTCCTATCCCCGCTCCAGTGGCCGAGTCTGCGAAACTCGTTCCCGATATCACCTTCAGTTGTCGAATGTTTTGCTTCGAGGCTGCAGACGACGACTTTGAAAGTCAGTTGGGATTTAATTTCAGGGTTGGCCTCGCTGCAGCAAGAGCCAGGCTTCATCGGGAAGAGGCTTTCGACGCAAAGGCGATGGCGGTCATGTCGGGGAATCCAACAGTTGCGGATACTTCAGTCATAAACACAGACTATCAGTTTGGCAGAGAGCACTCAGTCTCCATACAAGATGCCCGTCAACGTTTGAATCTCGCACACAGTCTAGATTGGACAACCAGACACCGCCAACACACTCGAGAACGAGTGGCCCAGGAAGAATTAGTTCATCGCGAACTTCATGGCGCAATACCACTAAAACGTCCCACGAGAGCTCCTGATCTCGTTAAGCCTGCAAAAACCCTGCGCATTCCTCCACTGTTTCGCATTATTCTATCAGGGTTTCATCTACATCTTCAACGACCCACCTTCTCTCCTACACACACGGCCTCCTTTCTGCACGAACAAGGGAGTGGACCTCCCCACGAGATATGCTACTCTTTGCTTATCCCCATGCACCTCAATATCTCCCTTACGGCCGTCCAGGTTTCACTCCGTGACTATCCTTTACCGCTGCTTTATATTCCTTCCAGATCTGACGATGGCGGATCTCCCTCCCTTGTTTTTGATTCCAACCTTGTAATTGCCGAGGAAATGGGTCTTCCTCAGTCGGTTGATTGGATTCCTTGCCCCGTGGATGGTCTCGAAGATGATTTCGCGGACAACCACCCTCTCGTAGTTCGCGTCCCAAAGACTCTCATGCCGGTGAAGACATACGCTCGGCCACTTGTATCAGTCCTGACCGATCAGACAACCGCATTTGCTTGGGGTGTTAGCTACAGTCCGGCGATCCAAGAAGTCGTTAGGGTTCTAGATAGCTTGACTCCTGAGACTCGAGATCCATCCCCTCATATAGGGTTTTGGGACAAGGTAAGAATATCCGTTGTCATAGGATGGCCTGACTTACGAGTTCCTTAGTTAAGGTTGATTTTCCACTGGACAATCGAGTTTTCGTTCAAAGAGGAAGTCCGCCTATACATCAAAGGTAGGAACAGTCAAAATATTTGCTCGCAAGTGTTTTACACCTAGTTAGGCAGTCGCAATCCGTATATCTTGGATAATGATGGTGCCGGTTTTGCTCTTTGTTGGCAAGGTGAACCACAGATCAATATCGGTTCTCGAAACCAGGAACGGGAGCTCGTGCAGGTTACCAGCGATTCTATGTCCATACTTATACCAAAGTGAGCCAACATTGTCACCTGTCTGATATGAGTTTTACCTTTATTAGGTTCGACTCAGTGACTGGTTCTGGGGGCATTCACGCACAGGGGCACATTGTTGCAAGGAATGATTGGGTTAAGATGTGCGCTAACCTGTGCTCTGGGGTTCGCTTTGGCGTAGGGGCCATGTTTGAGCGCACGTGCAGTAGGCTAGAATGTAGGAAGTGCACAGGCTCTCCCTTTGACCGTGACTGTCGATTTTTCCATTTCCGGCCACATCACACTGTACAATTGGTGAAAATAGACCCTTCAGAGCCTCAGGTGAGTTTCCTTCTACAATTATAACCGACTGGTCTCAAGCAAGCGCAGATTGATCATGATTCTTATCGTGGTTTCCGGTCAAACTTCATCCACCTTTCGATTTCAATAACTTCAGCTCTTCGACAAGGATCAACCCACTCCGATCCCCATCCCAGTAGCTTCCACCTCACCCCGAAGGCGTTTGCCAGCTTCTGGTCGTGGTGGGGACTGTTTGACAACGGGCTGTCATTACCAATCAGGCAAGGTGCCCTTTATCCCCGCAAGACATTATCGCCAAAGTTTGCGCGCCACATAGCAACACTCAAATATCGAATTTCAGTACCAGACTTGTTCATAACGCATGCGTACATCGATGACAGCAGAGAATCATGGGATGATGGAACCACAACCATTGTAGGCTTAAAGGCCAAAGTCAGCCACTTCCAAGCCGACATGCACCAAAGGGACCAGGAAACGATTGCGCCGGGTAAAGTCCCTGACAGCATTCAGGTCGTGCGACATAAACCATTTTACGCCGCTGAGGTTGTCCTCAAGAACGTGGACCTTCGTGCTATGCTGGCCGTTTTCCCGGAACCTCTTAAAAAATCGATGCCTCTGTCCGCCAACCCCGACAATAGCAATAAGATCCAGGCTTCCTCAAGTTCAGGAATTCCTCCGTCGTGGCTTGATAGTGATGACTTCGTTGAAACGGATTGGTCGCCTGCGCACAATCTTCCAGAAATCCAATTGTTCCCTGTACTTTCCTGCCCCAAGGTGACATATCTCAAGAAGAACTCGCATGTTACCCAGATTCAAGCGGAAAACAGTAAATTTGGCGATGAGGATACTCATACATGTTTGATAGGGAGTGAACCCTGTAAGAAGTCGCCTTCCAGTATCAATGCAACTCTAACTTAATTTTTTCTATTTTTGTTTTTCATAGCTGTCCCGCAAGTAGAGATTTCCCTTGCGGAACAGCGAATTGTAACATTGCAACATATGACCGAGGAGGAAATAAAAGCAGTCCATCTCGTACAGGTGCGCTCTGATCATGGAAGAAAGAAAGTTATTGATTCATGTTTCAGGGGCAATATCCCTTAGCTAGAATGGTCACCCTTCTCCGAGACTATATTAACCATCTAAAAGTAGTAGACCAATGCCCAGAGGGTGCGCGCAAGAGTAATGTCGAGAGCTATTATATGCCAGCTGAAATGGTCTCCGCAAATGAATGGGCCGATTTTGAGAATGTCTATCAGGTGCATTCCCCAAACCTCTTCATGTGCAATGCTGTCCGCGATGTAAGTTTTGTCCTCGTTCAGGGTACGAGACCTTATCATCTCAATAGGTTTTGATGCGGTACTATAATTGTTCCAAAGCCCGCCGCGGGTATGAGTACCACATGGCGACTCGGTAGGCGACTGCAATTTATATCTCCTCTGTACTGACCCTAATCGGTAGTGCCGTCAAATTTATCCGCGACCAAGCCGAAGCCGTGGTTCATCAGGTAGCTGGTCACAGTGATGAGAAATCTAAGGCTTCTGCCGGTGCCGCACAAGCGGCCGCCTCCGCCCTGCGCAGAATGTTGGCCGGAGGACGAGGTAGCACATCGCCGGACATTCAAACAGACGTTGCTTCCGATCCAGCTGACATCAAGCCTTTGGAAGGATGGGAAGAGGGTGTCGTTCTTCGGAAGAGGCACTTCTGCTTCTTGTTGAAGCCTCAAATCATCTTACGCAGCACTGACCACTCGTCCAACGTTGATACGGAATCGGTTGTGATTCTTGCCGCAATACAGGCGAAGCTGCAAGTGTTCAAGATAATGGACGCATCCAATCTGGAAGATCCTATCAGTGGCCATATTATGCATAGGTACACGGTTTTCGTGCGAAGAAGGCTTGACTGATTCCCAGTATCCGAAAAGGAACTATATGTCACTGGATGGTCTTCAGACCTTCTGCCCAACCGATTCCGATCCATACGACAGCGGTTCAGTTCCTTTGGAGGTATTACTTGATTATCGTTGCGAGAGCAACTCCTTCGACTGCATTGTTCCCCAAACCAACGCCAACTGCTTATATGACCGGTTTAATCGACTCAGACTTCGCAATAATGTGACTTCCGCCGCTTATCCGAGGTTGGAGCAGACACACAAAGGAAGGCAAGCACATCTGCAGAACGACACTGTTGAGTATTCAACATAGTTCTGGTACATATTTCTGACTTTTCGGAAACTAGGACTTGGTGCAAGTTCATGTTCCCCGCTTTACGGTATCGGCAAACGATCGACATTTCCAGTTTATTTCCAACATCATCACACATCTGGTCCTCTTCTCAGATGTCGCGCACAAAGCACGGCTGGAAAAGCTGGAAACACTACTTTTTGCATACGACTTCACGGATTCAAGATCTGCTGCCAGTGTCGTCTCCGATCTTCAGAGTCGCCTCAGGAGCGTGCTTGAGACACATAACGATGTCAGTCGTCAAATGCGGGATAACCGACCCCAGACAAAGTTGCAGATTCTCGGGCTCAAAGCTCACATCTTCCTACTAGTGGAAGAGCTTAACCTGATTTTTGATGCGATCCGGTTGGCTCAGAGCAGGACTGACGGACGTTCAGACCATAAATCCGCTCTTCTTTTACAGGCCTCTTCGTCAGAAATTTCCTGGAGGATGCTGGACGATAATCGCGACCTGCTCGCTAAACTTGCTGTGCGCAATATAGACTTCTCGTGGCTGAGCAAACAAGATAGTTCCACTGCCAACCGCTTAACGGTTGGTGACCTGCAGGCATTCGACGGATCCCCGAATGCAGAGTGGACAGAAATTGTCTCAAAACATGAGGAACCTTCTAATCACCCACTTTACAAGGTACATTTGATTCTTGATTATTTTAAATATTTCTGATTGTATGGGCAGAGAGATCTTTTCCTTGACGCTGATTGGACAGTGCTTGCGCCTGTCGGCGGGATTACAATTTATGAGAAGTTCCAACTCGACTTTCATCCCATTCGTCTACAGCTTGATGCTCGCCTTGGCCAGCGTATCATGGAATACGTCTGGCCCGCTCGGCGGGGGAGGAATCAAACGGATACGACCCGTGATTTATCTGAATCACATCGTCCATCGGAACAGCCTCCCCCCAGATCTTCCCTGGAATCGGCCCTGTTGTTGCAGAAACCTCGTGGATCATTGGATTCAAACAGACTTTCCCCAAGTCTGAGAAAACTGGGATCCCCTCGATCATTCACCGATTTACGTAGCGCGGCTGCTGAATCCACCAAGACACCTGTTGAAGCCTCCTTTGGCCGAGCTGCGACACCAGATTTAAACGTCAATGAGGATTCCCGGAGTATTAAGAAGGTCAACCGAGAAGACCGACCTGGAAAAGACGACGCTGTGGAAATGAAAACGCGTTCTTCTCAGAAAACCTTCATTCTGGTGAAAATCTCGAGGTCGGTGACAGCGATTTTGATTGACTTTGGCTCAACTCTTCAACCAGTATTGAACTTCTGCTGAGCATAATGAAGGCAGAGTCCTTTGAGTGCCGCGATGCACGGATTCGTACCCATACATTGGAGTTCCGCAACCAGACTTGGAGTGTATGTGTCTTTCTCTATCTTGCATGATTCCTTATTCATCCGTCGTAGTTTGAAGAACTGGTCGATCAATTCTTACCTAGCGATCTCACCTGGAGAGGTTGGGTCCGTATGGCCTTCCACCAACCACTCGTCCCAGTCCTCCCAGTTGCTCGTGAACTCTTTTCGAAGACGAAACTAATTCCATCCAGAAACGCTTCACAGAACGACTCCCGCCCCTCGTCTACGAAGTTTGTTCTTCGAGGGAGGAAGAACGTTGCTGATGCCACGATACGGGAACGTGTATCGCGAAGATCGTCTTCAAGTGGGGGTGCTCCCAGTACCCTTGCCATCGGCAACAGCTTGGCCGGGACGGCGCTCGTGAATGAACCGGAAGCCACGGATCTAGATCCACCTGAACAAGAGCTAGGTAGAAAGCATCAACAGGCTCGACCAAGATTGCTCAGCATGTTCGCTCGTGGAAAGAACGAGGCCCGCAACGTATCACTCCCGAGTGTGAGCTCCTTTTTTCCCACCTCACCTCACCTTGACGTAGGATTCCCTAGCAGGAAGCACATCGCTTGTCAAGGGATAGCCCACCGAATATACAGGGCTCGACTGTGTATGAAGAATTGATCAACGACCACTGACTAACTTATTAACATTATCACACTCATGTCTACACATTGGACCATATCCTACATATATTGGTAACGCACTGCATAAATTTCATTCGTTTCACTTCAGGATTACAAGGGTGTTTGATGGCACTCATCATATGACCCTGATGATGGTCTTCTTCAAAGTATGCTTGCATTGAGGTTGAGATACACTACAATTAAGGATTGTTGAAATCCGACTACTACGCTCAAAACCACATCAAGTTCCTGCCTCTCGAGGAGACACCCGACGGGCCCACAAAGCAGCATCCGTCTCCACTGTCCTCTCGATGCTCCCACCGGACCGGACATAATACGATCGCAACACAACTACCCAAGGTCAAGTGCAAAGCTTCCCTAACGTGGGACGGCTCTGATAAATTAACCACTTCATGGGCGCTGTTGAAGCGCGATGATAGCAAATCAGGCATTCGCGCGGGCCCAGCGAGCAGCAGCGACCAGGTTAATCAACGAAGCTGGGAAGAATTAGTCTACTGTGAGGCGTAAATGAAGGGAATAGTGTACCTTCGGTCTCTTTCCAACCACGTGTCTTCAAACCGCAGTCGGGGTTGACGAACGTCAAATCATCAGGAATAATGCTGAGGGTGGCCTTGAGACGGTCTTTGATCTCTTGTTCGCTGGGGACACGCGGAGAGTGGATGTCGTAGACACCGGGACCGATCTGGTTGGAGTAGCCGTACTGCTTGAAGGTTTGCAACAGTTTCATGTCGCTCTTCGAGAACTCGATGGAAATGACATCGGCATCAAGACGTTGAATAGAGGGGAAGATATCGCCAAAGTCGGAGTAGCAGAAGTGGGAATGGGTCTGAGTGTCATCGCGGACACCTGCTGTAGCGAGCTTAAAGGTGTCGACCGCCCATCCCAGGTACTCGTCCCAGTCAGAACTACGAAGAGGCAACTAGTGTAGATGTCAGACGAGTCACGCGTTCACCTTGCGAATCAACTTACACCCTCACGGATGGCTGGCTCGTCAACTTGAATGGCAGCGATACCAGCAGCCTCGAGATCAATGACTTCATCACGAAGAGACAATGCTAATTGCTGAGACTGCAGCTTGCGCGGCACGTCTTCGCGAGGGAATGACCAGTTCAAGATCGTGACGGGACCAGTAAGCATACCCTTCATGGGTTTCCCGGTAATGCTTTGGGCGTAGCTGCTCCATTTTACGGTCATAGGGTTTGGACGGCTGACATCGGAGACAACGATCGGAGGCCGGACGTAACTGCAAGACCTCTATCAGATCAAGCTGATAATGCAAGTCGGGCCACTTACCGAGAGCCATAAGACTGGACCCATCCGTTCTGCGTAAAAACGAAACCGTTGAGTCGTTCGCCGAAGTATTGCACCATGTCGTTTCTCTCTGGTTCGCCGTGAACGAGAACGTCAAGCCCAACCTTCTCCTGGAAGCGCACGACAAGCTCGATCTCTTTTTTGATGAACTCGTCATACTCAGCATCAGTAATCTCGCCTTTGCCGAGCCTGGCACGAGCATTACGGATCTCCTTGGTTTGCTTCGGGGAAATCGTCAGAAAGATGTTATCCCAGCCTCGGAAAATAAAATACTTACAGGGAAGGAACCTATGGTGGTTGTGGGGAACTTGGGCAGTTGAAGCTTCTTGGCCTGACCCTTCTTGCGAGTGGCGAATGGATTCTTGCGGTGGTACATATCAGGGGTGATGGCAGCAACACGCCTGCGGACGGCGTCATCAGATGTATGCTCGAATTCACGACGCTTGGCGATGGAAATTCTGTTCGCCTCCAGAGCAGCTGCCACCTGTGGGTCCTGGGAACCAGAAAGGACGGCAGCGATGGTCGCGACTTCCACAGCCTTTTCCGATGCAAAGGAGAACCAGTCCTTCTGCTGTGCGGTCAATTTCTTCTCGCTGGCCAAAGTCACAGGGGTGTGCAAAAGAGAAGACGATGTCGCGATGATGACGCGAGCTTGTCCAAGAGTGTCAATGGCCTTCTGGCCTTGCTTGATTGCGGCGGAAAAGTCGGACTTCCATATATTCCTCCCGGAAACGACGCCAAGAGATAGAACGAGCTGGGTAGATTTGATCGCTGCCAAAACATCATCGAGCTGTCCGGGTGCGCGGGCCAGGTCGATGTGGAGACCAGCGACAGGAAGCTTGGCGATAAAGTTCACATTGGAATCCAGACGAGCGAAGTAGGTCGCCAAAATAATCTGAGGAGCAACTGGGACCAGTTCAGCGTAGGCGGTGGCATATTGCTTGTCAAGAGCCAAGGCTTTGTCAAGAACAAGAATTGGCTCGTCAACCTGGACCGAGCCAACACCAGCAGCCTTGAGCTCCGACAATAGTTGTTTGTAGACGGGTAAGATCTTTGGGAGTAAGGAGATGGGTTGGAAGTTAGCAGATGCTTCCTTGGCAGCCTTTCCGAGGGTTAGGTAAGAAATTGGTCCCAAAATCACTGGACGAGTAGTGATTCCCAGCGCTTTGGCTTCGTTATATTCCTGAAGGGCTTTGTTGTACAACAACTTGAAGTCGGTGTCCTCGGAGAGCTCTGGGACAACATAGTGGTAGTTGGAGTCGAACCTGCAAGGTAGTGATGACTGAGCGATAGCAACAAAGTAGTACGAATTAGGTTACTAACCACTTCTTCATTTCACAAGCGGGGACATCAACACCATCGGCTTGACGTCCACGACCCAGTGCGAAGAATACATCGAGATCGGATAGACCAAGTCCGACATAGCGCTTAGGGATGACGTTGAAAGCTGCGGAATGATCTAAGACGTGATCGTAGAGAGAGAAGTCTCCACTGATCAAGAATGAGTACATACACCAACCAAGGAAACGAGTAACAAACCTGGGGATCAAGTCCACGTTGCGTTCCTTGAGGGTCTTCCAGCTGGCCTTTCGAACGTCGGCAGCAACCTTCTGGAGGTCAGCTGCGGAGATCTTGCCTCCCCAGTAGGCCTCAACGGCCTTTTTAACTTCACGGTTTGCACCTGGGTGGGGTTATGTTAGCGTATAATCGGACAGAACGAGTAGGAGGAAGGCAGCACCGATGCGAGGGAAGCCAAGGACACTAGACAATACCATCTTGGATGAAGAGAAGGATAAAGAGGAAAAGAAAGAAAGAGTTGAGGGGGAAATGATCGCGCAGTCGTGATTTTGAGATATTCGAGGTGCCTGCCCTGAGTCAACGGCTATCTATCTAATCAGGACTACCTGGGCATCAATCAAATAACTTCCCCATGTTCCTGTGAACTTTCCGCCGCTAATCCGCATTAGTCCCCCATTGAAGTCTCCTCGTCAGACATCTTCGCACCCGCTCAAGCGATCTCATCCAAGGACATACTCGATACTTGATCATCTAACGCTATAATCATGCCAGTCAACCCCGAGTCTTACGTGCGCTCGCCATTATCATATGCATTGCAATAGGTTTCACTTTCGATGAAACCGCACAGCTACATGCCATGCCGTCACAAGGGATTTCTCCCTCGACCTCGGCTTTCTCAACGGCAGTGCCAGGACCATTCAATTTCTCATGTCTCCCAGTAGATCCTCCGATGCGACCATGAATTTGTCCAACACGGTGGGGGACTTCCACGTATGGGACTAAGATCCCGAACTACAGGACCCAGGTAATATCCTGAAGGTACCATACACATCATTTTCTGCTTTATTTGTCTGATAATTCTGGTCTCGAAGTGCAATCTCGTCCCAACCGATCATCTTGGAATCGAAAGATAGACCTCCCGCTCAAGGTAGGGACTTGCATGAAGTGAAGTTGGTATTCCACTGGATTACTATTTTATCTTGTAATGGGGATTTGTGCGCGGGAACAGTGCAGGGACATTCAGTTCAAAATGCGCGTGCGCGTGCGATGAATGAGCCTCAGCAACCGGTAACCTGTACAGCATCATTCCCAGAAACTAGACATCGGTGAGAGGGAACACGAGGTCGAGGTCGGGGTCGAGAATACTTTTGCAGTATGTCCGATAAGAGTGAGAAAACCGATCTGACAGTTGATCGAGGCGAGGTGATGGTCGGACACCGTCGCACCTGACCGGCGCTCTCTGGCACGATTGATTTGAGAGGTGAGTCTCAGGAAATAGAGCAGAACCCCATGGCCACTTACCGAGGGGCGATATAGCCGGACAGTCGTAATGGTGTCAAAACCCTCCGGAAGTGGTAGCGTGCGCTCGGGGAGAACTTGTCCGCTAAGACTCGAGTCACTGTCTAGCTCAATCATCTGAGCAGGTACACGGGCCGCCCAGCCCGTGTACACATCTAGCGATATTAAATTTACCCCTCTGTCTCCGCTCCCTCCAAGTCCGCCAATCGCCCACCATGTCGCTGCCAGACAATAGATCTTTCGTCCTCAAGAAGATTCACCACACTGAATTTGAGCCACGCCCAATCCCAGAAAGTGAGTTCAAGACACCTCTACCATCTAGAAATATACATTTACCACCAAGCCAGTTGGTGCTCACGATGTCCTCCTGGAAGTGAAAAAGACCGGTGTGTTGGACTCTTGCCCAACTTCCGTTGACCTGATCTGTGACCATCTCCAGGGATTTGCGGATCTGATGTAACGTGACATCCTACCACGATACTTGTGATCGCATCTTACTGTTATTGCAGATTCACTTCCTCATCCACGGAAGAATCGGGGATTTTGTACTTTCACCTGGGTCTGACATGGTTCGTTTCCCATAACGTATTGTCCACCTTTCGCGCGCTAATTTTTCCTACCTTTGAGGTACTCGGCCACGAGTCGTCTGGTGTCGTTTCCAAAGGTATAGTCTTGGTCATCAAAAAGCAGTCACGATATTGACTATCAAATTTCCAAGTTGGATCTTCTGTAACCCACCTCAAACCAGGTGATCGTGTTGCAATCGAGCCTGGCGCTACGTGCAGAACGTGTGATGCTTGCAAGGAGGGGAGATACCAGGTCAATATCCACTCTATGGCACCGACACGAATGATTGATGCCCTTCATTTGCAAAGTTATGCCCCGACGTCAAGTTTGCCTCCACTCCGCCCAACGACGGCACGCTCGGTCGCTACTATGCTGTTCCCTCGGACCTCGCTCATCTTCTCCCCTCTCACCTCACCCTTGAAGACGGTGCAATGGTGAGAGCCCGCACGCACGAGTGGCTTTCAGTGACTTACTTCAACTACTCAAGATGGAGCCATTGTCTGTCGCCGTCCATGCAGTGTCGAAACTCGGAGGCCTCAAGGCAAATCAATCAATCGCTGTCTTTGGCTGTGGTCCTGTTGGGATCCTCTGCATGGCTGTGGCGAAGGCCCTCGGAGCGTCCCGTATCATCGCAGTCGACATCGTATCGGGTCGCCTCGAGTTCGCGAAGTCCCATGCTGCCACAGACGTATACCAGCCTCCCCCGGTGGTACAGGACGAGAGCCGAATCGCATACTCCAAACGCTCAGCGGCGGCGCTGAAGCAGCAGTTTGGTATCGCAGAGCGCGGTCCTACTGCTATCGATCTTGTCGTCGACGCATCCGGCGCTGAGGTCTCTATTCAGACTGGTATCCGTATCGTGAAAACTGGAGGGACGTATGTGCAAGTGAATTTTGGAGCGCGTAACCTTTTAATGGTGATTTCACTCACGATTCGTTTCTCCAAGGTTGGCATGGGCCCATCCGACATCACTGTCGACATGAGTGCCGTGGTCGCGAAAGAGTTGGTTGTGAAGGGATCTTTCCGCTACGGCGTCCGTTCATTCATCTTGTACCATTTTTTCTGACAACTGATTGGTTGTAGCCTGGAGATTATCCATTGGCTATTGCTCTAGTTGCCCAAGGCAAGATAGACTTGAAGCCTTTGGTTTCGCATCGGTCAGTTTCTGCACAAATCCCCTTCCGGCGTTGACAATACTCCACATCAGCTTCCCGTTCGAACACTCTCCTCTCGCATTCCAAACCACCGTCAATGGAAAGAGCGACGACGGCAAGAGTGTCATCAAAACCATTATCTCAGGTCCCGGTGTTGATATCAACGATGTGTAAATGTGTGACTCACGTTCGATGGAGCACTGTTGTACCGCTAGCACTTGTTCTGTTCGTCCTGGTTAAATTTTACAATGCTCTGCTTCAAGTTATACTATGTTGTGGAACTGCGAACTCTTCAATCCAGAATTTGCTGAGCCCAATCGTCGTTACAGCACCCACGCCGGACTGTCTTGAACGTCCGTTCAAGTTGGTTCCAGTCTACAATAATGGCTTTTAGGCCAAGAAACACGTATTACTTGCGCATATCCACGAATATTGTTCTTCCACTATTCGTCAGCGATTCATCCCTTTCGTATCTTGCACGTCAGCCTGACTCGAATGTATTGACCAGCTTTACCTCGATGAACGGCACATTGATTGGATGTCGGATGTCATCCTACAGCACGTACTTGCAGACTTGAGACCACTGTCCGTTGACTCATCTGCCATTACAACGCGCCGAATTTGTTGACTAGCTCTCGCAGAATCATCCCGAAGCTTCAGGCAGAGAAGGATGTTCACTTTGGCCCTGGAGCCGCGCCTGGTAACAAACGGGGGACCGTGGAGGTGCACCGTGGAGGTCCGTATACATTTTGTTGGCTTGGCTACTTGTTCACCCATGCAGTTGCATCACAGAAACCTACCAGTTTGCTTATTTCTTTAGGAAGACCGAGCCTCACACAGTTCTCTTCAAGGTAGGCAAACTTGTCGACCCAAAAGCCTCTAAAAGCTAACGAGACCTTTAGTCTAGGTATTTTGTCACTGCGCCCGTTCGTCCAGAAGTAGCTCCCAAGCCTGCCTCTCCGCGACTTGCAGATCGGAATTTCCAAAAGAAAAGATCAAGAACCCAAGTGTCTGCCAAGGAGAGCAAACGCAAACGTGCCAAGACTAAAGGAAAAGACAAAATTTCCCAAAGCCATCTTGACGACGATGAATGGTCCGCTGAGGAGAGTGAAGATGACATGGATGACGCTGATCCCGTACCAAGGGAGCCTCGCCCTGTACGAAAGCAACGTCGCATCATCACTGGTGTATATCAGGAACGCGATGACGACGATGTACAGAATATGCGTCAAGATGTCGCTATGAAATCTCCACCTCCTGACACGGATGGGGAATCTTCCGGAGATCCGGGTGTGTAAGTCGAACCGCTCTTCGCACAAGAACCGGTGGCTGAGAAAGTTGACTGATTAAGCCCTGTCGTCAATGACGGAACTGCCGTTGCATGGGACGCGGACGACCAACCGAACCTCTCACCTGATACGGCGGATATCGAACTTGTTGTCGAGGAAGAAGAAAAGAAGCCAAAGCCTCTTCTCAAGCTCAAATACCAATCTTTCCCTATATCTGGCCATTGCCTTTGTGTTGTCGTCGAGCCATGGCCACCTTTCCGCGCGGAAACTAGGCTGCAGTCGGTGGGTCTCGGGACGTTATTTCAGCGTGGAAGCTTGGAGCCACCGCCCCTGCCGTCCAACGGATCTGTTATAGTGGGACAACGAGCGAAAACGCCGTTATTTTTTCCGGAGTACGAGAGGGCACCGAGTGAAGCACCCTTGGCAAGGGAAAGGACACTTCCTCCAGTGCCTCTCTTCCATGGCGCAATGTCAAGAACCGGAGATAATGACTATAGTGATGATGACCTCATGAACTTTAGTCAAACGCTTAACGCAGCAGGCCACATGCACGCTATCACAGCTGACGACGACGATGATATGGATGGAGCGGTATTGTTTGGAGATGCAGATGAAGTAAGGGAATTATTCTAGGATGATATAGATGTCTGTCATGTATGTATTAAGCGCGTCCAATCTCTCTTAGTATCTCAATTTTGCGAGACTCTGCTACTTGTCGGAATCCCGCATTTGTCATGTCAAAGCTGCCATGGCCTCCCGACAACGCGCGTAATCGTGTCGAATAATCCAACATTCGACCCAGCGGAGCAATGGCATGGATTGTTCGTTTTGCTTGTGGCAGAGCGGATGCGGACGAAGATATCCCGAGAGAAGTTGAGGAAGGCGAAAGTTCCTCGGGAGGCACATACAGCCCATCCGAGGGATATCGGTCCCCATCCTCATCCACTGCGACCGATGAACCGGCAAGGTCAAGGACTTCACCCCCATTCTCTGTGATGTCTTTGACAACCTTGCCAAGGGTATCCACATGGACGGAAACATTGAGGTTGACATAGGGTTCAAGGATAGGACCCATTCCCGCCTCTCTAAGCTTAGAGCGCAATATGTATGAGCTGGCACCGACGAGGATGGATGGCGGCGCCTGATGGGGAAGAATGTACTGCGTTATCTGGACCTTGACCTGCGATAGCGGGAGAGACGTATGAGGAGAACTGGAGAGGGAACTTGCAACACCACGTGCGAGGTTCGCTAAAGGATCAAGTTGGCTTGAATACGCATCAGGCGCCTTGAGCGGCTGGCCTCGGACGTCCAATACGAGATTACCATCGAATGCTGGATCACCTCGTTCATCCTCTCCAAGGGGTGCTACCGATAGTGCAATCTTGACGGTCGTTGCTTTCCCAGCGATCTCTGTCGACCACTCTTCCAAATGCGCGGCGATACTGGAGTTCGTTGACTCTCGATAACTGACCTGACGGTTACCAAACTCGAATTTAGCGCCCCATTCATCCCTCAGCCGACCCTCGATGATCTCTAGATGCAAGGCGCCGAGGCCATGGACAAGTATTTGGCCCTCCAGATTGTCCATGCGGACCGAAGGATCCGTACGAATTAACGAGCGGATGGCTTCTTGGACCGGGTCGAGGTCTGAATGGGAATTAGGTATGACCGAGGCTGACATAACGGCTGGGGGTGGAGTGACCCCTCGAAGTGACATCTGAGAGGAATCAGGTTTTCCGAGATCACGTGTGTCAACAAGGGTGTCTCCAGTACGAGTGTGTTTGAGGCCGAGAACGACTCCAACGGAGCCATATGGAAGTGAATCTACTTCCTCTGCTTGTGAGGCATATAGCAGGAGAAGTTTCGAAATCTGCTCTTTCTGACCCGTGTTGACATTGTATATAGTCCTCTGGCGCTTGAGAGTTCCTAGTGACAAGGACATCGGAAAGGGGCCCCGTTGTTGGTCATAGACTCACCTGAGTATACTCGTATAAATGTCATCCATCCCTTTCGTTTGTCCCAAGCAACCTTCCAAGCCAACAAACGCGCCGGGGCATCTGGCGACTCAACCTGCAAGCGTACGTCGAGAGGACTTGCGAGTAAATGTCCAACGTAATCCATGACCAACTCCGTACCGATACTCTTCATGGCAGAACCACATAACACAGGGAGAACCTGATTCCCGATGGTCGCCTTTCGCAAGGGGGGTATTATTTCCGTGGGGTGTACTTGTAGATAAGAGTACGGGTCTGATGGGAAACTAAGCAGTCGATCCATGAGATCTTCGGAGAACATCGCAAGGTTTTCCAGTAGCGCCGTTCGAGCGGGTACCAAGTGACGGATGATGGGATGACCAGTCGGGAAGATCTCCGCGAACTCCGAGGTGTCTTTGACCAACGGGAGGGGATGACAAGTGTGACTTCCATCTTCTGTCCATCTCCAAAGCTCCCATTTCACGAGGTCCACCAAGCCTTCGATACCGGGCTCTGCTCGAGAGTAATTTCCTGGGTTCATGGACGCCAATGGGAGTGTGATCGCTAACGGGTTCGCATGTAACTTGTGGGTTAAGAGGGATAGCAATGAAGATCTAAAAGACGCTCCTGGCCGGTCAAGCTTGTTCATGAACAGCATGCGAGTGGCTACATTGTATCTGGGTGTCGGTGTCGGTAGGGAGTCGAACGAATATATGAAATGCGCACTTGGATAGCTGCCTCCATACACCTTTCGTCTGCGCTTCGACACCCTCAACCGAGTCTATTAACACAACAGCACCATCGACCACGCGGCTAGCGCTCTCGACTTCCATGCCAAAGTCGGCGTGGCCTGGAGTATCGATAAGATTAAAATTCCAATTTTTCCATTTGACTGGTATGCTTGCAGACTGTATAGTTATGCCTCTCTCCCTCTCGGCAGGCAGGAAGTCAGTAGTGGTACTTCCGCTATCGACAGAGCCGGGGGATGGAATGTAGGATGACTTGTGCAAAATAGACTCCGTTAACGTTGTTTTACCAGAGTCTGGACGAGACGTCAGACGCGACCTCCAGGACGCAATGCATGAACACGTACCAATGTGAGCCACAAGTGCCATGTTCCTGGTGTCGGAAGTCTCATTTCGAGCCGCGGATGTAATGGAACGAAGTACGGGTAAGTTGAAGCTAACACGGCGGGTGTTACATCTCCGGGGGATGGAATAACGCAGCATGGCCCTGCTGGGGCCTAGCTGGAAGAAAACAAAGACGTCCTAACAATAGCAAACGGCCATCTAGGGTGCTAAACAAATCACCCAACATACTTGCGCCAACATGCAGGACATCCAAGCGGACGCCTTCGAACAACGTATACAGGAGCGCAGGAACATGAAACATCCACTGGTGACGGTTCCCGTGAACGTAGAGCCGCATGGCAACATCCCGAATACCCCACTCGCAGCATCCACGATATCATTCGTGCTCGGGGGTTCATTTGCCCTTGCGTTTTCCCTTTTCCTACAAGGTGGCCTCCCATCACTCTGGTGGGCCACATATCAGCTCGGTTTCTTTGTTGCAGCGTGGTCGGCTTTCCACTGGGGCGAGTTCGCAGTGACTGCTGGCTGGAATCTAGAAAAGTGTAGCGTGGACTGTGAGTATGTCCAATAATTCTAGGCAACACTTGGCTCCACGGCTCACTTCGCTTCAGCTTTTTTGCTTGAAAATGGCGCAATGTATCATGTCGCAAATGGTACTGCACTCATAGAATACCTTGTTACCCTGTTCTTCTTTCCTTCATCAAAGTCACTCTCATACATTTCTACTATTGGTGCGTCACTCATGCAATGACTTAACCATATTCTCCTGAGTAAGTGCGATAGGCATCCTTTTGGTATTTGTCGGACAGGCGCTGAGGACGACTGCAATGATGCATGCATCCACCAATTTCTCGCATTCAGTCGCATTCCGTAAACGGGACTCTCATCAACTTGTAACCGACGGAGTATACGCGTGGGTCAACATTTTAACATTAAAGCCAGCTGGTTTCGATCCAATGTTGTGCCAGGTGGTTCCGTCATCCTTCCTATGCGGGTTTCTTCTACTGGGCTCTAGGCACGCAAATGGTCTTGCAAAATCCAGTCAGCTTCACAGGTTTCGCTATCGTCCTTTGGAAGTTCTTCTACCGACGCACACGAGGTCAGTTTCCTGCTTGTCCAGTCCATTCTCTGATTGTCTCCCACAGTTGAAGAGAGGGCTCTGGTACAATTCTTCGGCAATGACTACGAAGCTTATAGGCGTCGAGTTGGCACATGGATCCCTTTTATTCCGTGAACTTTGCACGGAGTGGTTGGTTTACGCTGTCATATATCATGGAGGTGGAATAATGAAATGGCATGGCATGCGTGATCATACAGAGCTGCTGGAGATTACCGCGTACTTCGCATGGCTGCTGGGTATGGCGTCCAACCCATCCAGTTTCGGCACCTCTTTAGTCCGTGACCACCGTCGTCCGGTCTGAAACATAGATACCATCAAGGAATTTACGGATATCCTTGTTCCGCACTCTGCAGCTACCCTGGATCGATGCGGCTACGAAAACCTGTCAGTCGCTGGTTCGTCCGCTTTGGTTGTTGAGATACCTGATTGCGAGACATTTTCGACGTCGTTACCCTCCAGGAGAAGCTCATCCTTTTGTGCTTTCGACTCTGCTATTGTCACGCCGTCCAACATATCGACCCGCCGAACAGCCTATCAGGAATTAACTTGTTTTTCCTAGAGCACTTCTCGTCAGACATACCTTCTCCCCTAGGAAATTTACAATTTCCAGCTTTCGCCCGCTGTCTTGGATGATGGTATTGATGGGAAAGTGTGCATAGACTGCACGCATTTTGTAGAGGAAGCCCTGGCTGCCGTGTCAGCGCTCTATTCAGTGCAATGATGGATGTAGCATACTTTTGTCACCCCGATGACCATATTGTTGATAAGACTTTTGATAGTGTTTAGACAAGCAACGTGCTTGCGTCCCCCTTGCCAGACAGCCAAGATAACTTTCGCCTTGTTCTTTCCAGCTTTAACTACTCGGATATCCATGTCGACATGACGAACGTTTTTCGAGAGCGAGCCCCGTGGACCAGTCACTTTAATGACCCGAGCTTTGATCTCGACGGTGACACCTTCAGGAACATCGAGTTCTTCGGTCTTGAGGACGTCGCGCATCTAAGATACAAGGCAGTTAGCAACAGGTTATCCTCGGGTGGCCGATGGAATCCATCGGTTTCACGATGCCAGGCTGCATGAAATGAAGTCCATGACACAGGAGGCACGAGAAGGTCGAGTGGACCATCATTGAACGTCACGAAACCGACTTACTGTGTGATCGCTGGTTGTTCTTGGGGTCGTTGAGCTGGGTACAGCACAGCAGGGGGCCCAACCGGCTATTCGCGGTCGGAGATTGAATCAACATAAGGCGGCGATTCCCAGGCTAGCGTGGTCGCACCTGCTTCTTTACCTTCACCCACCATCACCGTTTCATTGGGAGCTCCGGCCACCGTCACTTTTAAGTGAAATATTAAATTCAGAGTCTTCTTGCTTGGCGATTCTAGGTGAAACTCTTGTAACATTGGCAAGAACTTGCGGCGTCATAAGCTTGAAGTGTCATGTCGATGTTCTCTCAGCCCCCCGCCTATGGGCAGGTCACTTACCCAGCACCAGGCTATCAGTCTGCCCTACCAGCATATTCCTACCAGCAACCACCACTACCAGCTCCTCCAATATATCATGTGGATCCCAACTCGTTCCGACGTGATTTTGCTGCCCGTCTGGCAGAGCTTACCATTAACTCCAGGCCAATAATTCAAACGTTGTCTATGTTCGCTCAAGAATATTCGAGATGGGCCGACGTGGTCGCACAGTGCATCGATTCGCACATCAGAAAGGTGAGCCTTGATCTATTACAATGAATTTTTTACTTGATCACAGCGGATGGGATGGACGAGCGTCTTTTCGCTTGGCAGGGTTATCTGTTGCTTGCAAATTATGTATATAGACCTCTTCATGTAGTCTGAGCAAAGATTACCTCTCATCGCCCCATTGAAGGGCGCCGCTGTTGACAGCGGTATGAAGAGGACGAGTCCATGAGAACACGTCGCTTCCTGCCGTAGAACTCGCCTTCGCTTGTTTTTGCTCTTTTTCCCCCACAGCCAAGTAGCTGACTCATCTTTCCATTTTGGGTTACTCCTTATCAGGTACCTCCTTGGATGAAACTGCCCTCATTCTATCTCCTCGATGCCATCTCGAAGAATGTCTTTGACCCGTATGCGCGCCATTTCGCGCCCTTCGTTATCCCACTTTTCCTGGACACTTATCAGCAGGTGGACCAGGCAACTCGCAGTAAAATGGAAGAAATGCTCCTGACCTGGAGAACTGGTGCGCCAAGCGGTAAGGAACTCTTTGGAGTCATATCTCAACTCGCAATCGAACGGGGTATTTGGGGTGGCGGCTCCAACTCATCAGTGGATGTGAGTGTTTCTATCCCCTATTAATCAGCCGGCGCTCAACCACCGTGGCCGGTTGCATAGGGACATGCATCCGGCCAAGTCTCCAAGGTTCAGGTCCTTAGTGAACTCGAGTTTACTTTAGGTCAGAAGGAGAGAGCTCTTCAAGCCAATCCCTGGGACGTCACGACACAGAAACATGTTGAAGTCTTGCAACAGGTGAGAGAGCGCAGACTTATCACGCATTGTATCTTATTCCGTGCATAAATCCAGTTGCGGAAACTAGTAGAAGCCGGTGTTTCTCAGGACGAACTACGACAGATTCTCAGTCAATTGCGATCACTAACACGCCCACCACAAGCACCACCCCAGGCATTGGCTGCCCCGCCTCCAGTCTCTCCATACCCCCCTTCGACGTCCACGTATCCATATTCACAACCGCCCACCTACACGCGCCAGTTCCAAGCAAGTTATCCGACTGTCCCTCCACCTCAGCCTACCGGAACATACAATTATCAATCGGAACCAACGAAGGTAGAACCCGTAAACCTCTCCGCTCTTCTATCGTCTGCGCAATCCAGTTCACCGTTACCCACGGCTCCAGCAATACCTATGAACGGTTTAACGAACCTTTACAATGCCCTCCTGAAAGCAGGTGTCGTTTCCGTTGATAGTACACCTGTTGGCACAGGTTCAAATAACGAAGAACGAACACCTCCTCCTTCCAACAGTCTCAGCCGCGACTCCGCTCGTGCTTATAGAAAGGCAGTCCTTTCTGAGAAAATCAAACTTACCACCGCAGACGTCGTTAGGTACGTTGTACCCCACTAGATTTTGCTGTTTTACTTAGATACCTTTCCAGCAAACGGCCCTTTGTCGTGTCATTTCTCTACGATCGACTCCCCGCTCAGTGTAAGCAGTGTGGTGTGCGATTTAGCGATGACGTTTCGGGAAAGAAAGCCATGGACGATCATTTAGACATGCACTTCCGACAGAACAGGAAAGTTAATCAGAACCAAGGCCGTGGGCACAGCAGGAGTTGGTTCGTTACTCTTGAGGTATGGTAATTTCTTGCACGTTCGGTTCGATTGGATGTTGAGCCATACTATGTAGGATTGGCTTCATGAAGGAGCATCAGATATAAAGGGAAAACGTCGAGCTGATGGCTCTAGAACCAGTTCTTTGAAGGCAGTCGCAGCTGCCGAGGCTGCGCAGCGTGATGCCGAACTTCGTGCACAATTTGTTGTGGTTCCGCCGGGCGATGAGGCCAAGTCAATATCATGTCCGATATGTAAGGAAACCATGAAATCTGAGTTTTTGGAGGACGATGAAGAGTGGGTATGGAGGAATGCCGTTAAGAGGGACGACAGGGTATGTGGTTATATCTTTTTCCACTACCTTCCGCTGATAACTTGGGTACAGATTTACCATGCGACGTGTCATTCAGAAGCTATGACCTCTGCTCAGAACCTTGCAGTGCGGCTGCGGGATGGCACAGGTCGTAGCCGCTCGCGAACGCCAGAGGTGGTTGGTATTCGTTCGACACCCCCGAAGGGAAATGGTCGACGAACTTCATTATCACCTTCGCCTGATGCAAAACGTGCTATGCTTAAGCGTAAGATCGTTAGCGACGATCAGAGTTCTGACGTTCATCCCGCCCAAGAGGCGGACGGTACGCCTCCCATGAAGAAACTCGCTCTCTCATGAGTTTTGCCATCAGTCTCTGACATCTTTATTGGAGTACTTTATTCATAAGCATGGGTCGTTCAGCCAATTGTATTGTTGCATTTTGCACCCCAATAATATGATATCAATGCCAGATTTTCTAGAAATGCTGAGAACTCTATGATGAACGAGCAGCGTGGAATTTAACACTTGCATGTTAGAGCAAGCATGAGACCTTGAGGATTGTTCGGCCTCATTGCTCCCGTTGATAAGCTACATACTTGCACCATCAGGTCGAACGCCTCAGAATGCAGTCTTCAAGTAGCTTCATGCTTGATGGAGCATCTAATACCTATGAGGGTACGTAGCATTCCGACCGCTGCGTTACTGCTCCCCGTGGAGACACTGCCCAGCTACAGAAATGACCCAGCTTGATGCTGCCCTTCGGATGACCGACGAGATCACGAATATGGACGTTGAGGTGCAGGTGCGTCTGCCGACCAAAGTTACCCATGCGCGGTTTACTTGAGCAATTCTGTGTTTGCCAAGGTCCCGCTGACCGACCGATGGACAATCATCGTGCTTGATACGAATATACTGCTGGAATTTCTTGACATTATACAAGCATTTGTGTCCGAGGCCGAGCAGGAACGGTTGCCTGTGTTGATTATCATCCCCGGGGTCGTGATACACGAACTCGATGCGTGCGCAGCATGAATTATTCGCTACATTACATGACAACTGACTTGTAAACTCTGCTCAACAGCCAGAAGAACCGCAATGATTTGTCATGGTTTGCACGACGAGCGTCCACCTGGCTGCTTAAGAAGGTCAAGGAGAGGAAGAGCGTGAAGGGTCAAGCCCTGAATGAAACTTGCAAGTCATCTGGGAACTGGAAGACGAAAGAACGAGAGGAAGTGAGTGCAATTTCAGAGGTCTACAGAAAAGGTCCGGTGACGTGGGATCACACAGCTTGGTAGGGAAAGAGTGAATGACAGTTTGATTCTCGACTGTTGTCAGTACTTCTTTCGGGTCCGACGGTGTCGCACGTTCTTGTGCAGCAAAGATAAACTTTTGGCCGTGGAGGCCGAAAGTATCGGTATGTAGCAGGTCACCGAGGTGACAGAGTTGGTATGACAAAGGCGGACAGGGATTCCGACATTATTTCCGAACCAAGAATCATTCTGCAGTCGGGATATCGCCCTGGCTGTTTTTGGCCCAGAAGCATTGATGCTCCGGTTTAGCGGACGTTTCCCAAGCTACCGTGGCAACGTGATGCAGGACACCACGGACGTGAAGGGGGATGATGATGGGATGGACATCGATGATGATGACTCAGTGGTGACCGAACTTGTGCGCCCAAGTCATGCGCTTGATGGACTGCACTTGCAGGTAATCGATCACTTTGGGGAGTTGCTGCTGGAACTGGCGGGCAAGGTTGCGGGGCCGGAAGCACATAAGTTTGGGACTGTGGAGTCGACGTCGCGACATGCGCCTGCGTATGCGCGAAAACAGTTGATGTTCTGGACGACGACGGACTCGCTGGGGTTCCTGAACACGAAGAAGGCTTGGCCGCATTCGTCACCCCGTGTGGACGTGTTTCTGATGCGGCCGCGTGAGGGGAGGGGGGCACGGAGAGGACAGGACTGGTCGCGACGAGACTGGGAGGTAGCGCTGAGCACGTTGGGGGAGATTGGAGATATGTGGTCCGACGGCGGATGTATGCGGGAGTCGGTGCGTGCTGTAGAGGCAGAGATGCGGCGTGTGTTTGAGCTGTCTATGCGGCCGACAGGGGTGGGTGTATTTCTGACTTAATTACATATAATTCCGCATTTATTTTGGATTTTCTGGTTTTACACCATCACCTCATGGCCAAGCGACGCACTCTCCACATCACCCTCGCCTTCCTCGCCCTCTTCCTTCTCGGCACCCTCATCGTTCTCTCATCCGTGTCCTACTACCTCGCCATCAATGCCACAGCATACCTCTCCGACCTCGACGTTCCCATCCTTGACAACTCAACCCGTTGGAATGCATCCCAGCACGGAATGGTCGAGCGCATTCCCCGCATCCTCCATCAGACCTGGAAGTCGGAAACTCTTCCTCCAATGTGGAAGAACGTATCCGAAGCCTGTCGTGACATGATGCCCGACTAGTGCGTCTCTCATATCCTTACGCACGCGCCTTGTCTCACCCACACCCCCAGCGAGTACATGCTGTGGACAGATGCCGGCTCGCGCGAGTTCATCGCCCAGTACTATCCTTGGTTTCTTGACACCTTCGACGACTACAAATATACAATCCAGCGTGCCGACGCGATTCGTTACTTTGTTCTGCACCATTACGGAGGTATCTATCTCGACCTCGACATTGGTTGCTTGCGCCCCCTGGACCCGCTCTTGGTATACTCCGTCATTCTTCCAAAGACCATACCTGTCGGTGTTTCCAACGACCTCATTTTCGCGGAAAAGGATCACCCCTTCTTGGCACAGACCATTCACAACCTCGTTACCTTTGATCATGACTGGTTCCTCAATTACCCCACCGTCATGTTTTCAACTGGTCCCATGTTTCTATCTGCTCAGTACAGCATCTATACCTCTTCTCATCCCATTACGCCCGACGAACCTGGGGATGTACGCATTCTCCCTAAGTCACTCTACGGCAAGAATGCCAAGTCTGGAGAGGCGCCACATTCCTTCTTCTCCCACTTTTACGGCAGCAGTTGGCACGCCGATGACGCTGCATTCATTGGCTTCCTTAGCCATTGGGGCAAACTCTTGATGTGGCTCGGCTTGGCGGTCTTGTTGGGAGGTGTATACCGTCTTGCGATGCCGAGCAACTCGAGGAAGTACAGTCTTCGAAGGATTGGTGGCTATGATGTGCTCCTGCCGAGGTGGACTCAGCGCAATGGCCGTTGGCACCTTGATATGCGTTGGTCCTCCTTCCTCCCCCCTTCGGCTACCTCGACACAGCCCCCCTCTCCGTCGGGTTCGACTCTTCCCCAGCTCGAGGAGCATATCTCACTTGTCCCCCTTCCCTTTGACGTCCGCCCAGACTCTCCCGCCCCGTCTGAGATTTCGTCCTCTGCCGACATTTTCCCCATCGCTACTCATCGTGGATCGTCTTCATTCCTCGATAGTGTATATCGCGTCAGGCATCGTGCGGCTGCGTTTTTTACTGCGTTTTTTACAAACCAACGTGACAACATTGTTTCCTCGCGGCCTGCTGTTCGGCACCGACGGCACCAGTCGCGCGGAGTATTGTTTTTCCTTCCTGCGATCTTCACTCAATCGCATGGCTCAGACGTTCTCCCACGTAGCCCACCGCCGCAACCTTGCCTTCAGGTTCCTCCTGAGAAGACCCGCTCTCCTGACACTGGCCGGATGGGCACTATGTCTAGGGAAGCCGATCATTTGTTTCATCAAGGAAGTTCACAATCATTCCGCATGGAGAGCCGTATATCATCATCACAGACCCTCATTGATGTCGAGGCCGCAGCAGAGTCATAGTTTCCGCCACACCAGGACATGGCTTGCTTGTCGGACCAGATACCTTACAATTCTACTAAATTCTATTGCTTCAGCTAACATTTGTAGATAGCATGTGGATATGTTTGGACGAATTTCTCGTTCATGATATTTGTCTCTGGGGATTAAATAATGTTCAAATCCATTTATGTATAGCTAAGCTGTGTACATCTATGTCCCCACAGGCCCAATATCTTATTCCGATGTGAAACACGAGGCAAAGTGATAATCATGATCAGGTACTTGGGACAGCAGCGACTGATCGCATCGAGGCTGTCAAAATGATCATTGCCGCAGCGCTGACGCTGTAGGTTGCTGACGGGCCAAAGGTCCAGTATGAGGCACAGGCTTGTGATTGCCAAACTCAGCGGGGACGTCGATTGACCGCAACGAAAAGCCACCCACCCAGCAAGGGGCCAATGGCCCGTCCTAGTTGGCCGGCGGATCGGAACATACCGAGTGCTACACCTTTAGAGAGCTGTGGATGTGTCTGCACCGGTTTCCTAGTGACCTCGTCGACTACTTCATCGCATTGCAAGGATGCGAATGATGTAAGTGCGCTGACAACCGTTGCCGATGTGAAAGCGAGACAGATGGCAGCCATTTGGACAAGACGGACCGCGGTGCCGGAGTATTCCAGAATAAACTGAGGGACCACGGAGAGCAACACGAGTCCGACGACGCAGCTGATCGCCCCACGCCTTGCCATTTTGCCTTCCCCCACCTTGGAGATTGTTCGACGCACGTACCCACCTTGGAACAAAGCACTGATTATCCCGATGGAGCCGATGAGAGCTCCATTCTGGCTGTTGCTCCAATCGAAAACTGTAGAAACACGAGTCAGACTAACAGTATTAGGTAGGAAGATGACGTACGATCAAACGTGAAGAATGTCAGTGTGAATTCGACTCCAGAGAAGATGCCCAAAAAGAAGAAATGAAGCCACCGCAATGTCCGGAGCAGGTCCAGCCGTTCTTTAATTGTTTTCGTTGGCGATTTCGTCTTTGGTTTCTCTGCTTTGTTTGTTTGCGATGCATCCTTAGCATTGTGCCGGATACCTCTAGTTTCTGGCAGCGCTGCTGCCAAGAAAAGTGTCTCTACGCACAGAAGGACCAGCGTTATCAGTGCTGGAACAGCATAAATGTTCAGCTCGGTGCCCAACGCTCTCACGGAAACTGGAACAGGCTGAGATGCAAAATATGCTCCAATAGGTGGACCTATGCAAAAGCAGATCGCGAACGCGATGCCAATTTGAGCAAGAGATCTGGAGCGCTCCGCTGGGGCGGTGATATCCGAGAGAATTGCGCTGTTGGTGGCCAATAAACAATTAAATCACGCTTGAGGAAGGACAGGGTACATACGTCGCCAATTGTACGTTACCCTCGCTAAGTCCCCCGATTATGCGAGAGAGCGCGTAGGACGAAAATGTGGTAGCTTTGATCCATCTTTGAGACAGCGAGATAACTAAGAGTACGATCCATGTGGGTCGGATAGGAAGATAACCTACACAAGTGCAGAGAGAATGTTTCCAGCCATGGTGGCGAGGAGGACGTTCCTACGCCCATATTTGTCAGAAAGCGCTCCAATCAACGGAGCAACGAAGAATTGGAGCGTCCTTGAAAGGTGTGGAGTCAGAACCAGCTATATTTCACCTCACACCATACATACGAAAAGGCGGAGCCCATCAAACCCCCTGTATACCGAATGAGCGATATCACTCCATGCAGTAAATATGGACTTGCCTAGAAGCACCACATCATATTTTTGGGGGTTATTATTAGGTTCGTAGAACAGGGCTCGAATGGAAGAGATGGTATAAAGCGTTCGCGATAACAAGCCAGTGGGATCGGACCCTTCTTTCTGGTAAGACCTCAGCGGGGTGAGAACGCAGTACGCCATACACTTACTACCGTGTACCATTCAATAATTCGAGGAAAGAGAGGCAGCGGGATCGTAAAAGCTACGAACACGTCAACAAACCAATAACCACTGAAGTCTGCCAGTGCGACTTACCAAAAAGATCCAATACTAGGGACCAGAAGACGATCTTCTCAATCTTACCCATCCTAGAGAGAGGGATAGAGACGTGTTAGTTTGGCAAAGAGGGACCCGCGCTCTAGTACGGCCGGTGGCAGGTAATATATTCCTGCTACGTTAGTAGTGGTTATTTCAGGGGGGCAGGGAAAACTCTCACAGCCACGCGCAGCCATGATAATTGAGCATAGCCACTTCTCTGTTTAGCAATGGACTAAAAGGCTACCTTGCCATATCATACACAACGTACTTAGTATATCTACTTTTCCATTTCTGCGACTTCCTCTTCCTCGGGATCATCTGCGTTCGGTATCGCTGTACCTCGAAACTGCTGGTCCTCAGAGGCTTGCGTGAGTTCCGTTTGGAAATGTGAGCTCGTCTCCGTTTTAGTGAGCTCACGAAGAGCCATGGTGGCATAAGCTGCCGTCCCAAGTGTCAGATTGATTTGCAAAGCCATGAATTTGCCGTCCTCCACCACACTGGGTGGGTCAAAACCTAAGAGCTTGTCTTCATCCGCCTGCGCCAGCGCGACGTCGGGGTCCGTATATCGGAGAACAGACCACGACATATTCTTTGGTAGCTGAAGAATCTTTCGGTAGGATCCATTGAGGGTGTACTCTCTAGATGGATGTTGTTCAACCAAGTCTAGAGTACAGGTGAACACTGCTCACTTCTGCTTACGAACAAAATTATCTGGGTCCAGCCCATCTCTTCTTAAGAATTCACGGTACTGTTCTCCAAGCGGACCGCCGGGGTACTCTACGTCTCTCCCGGGCAGTGGCATGATCACATCAAAGATCGAGTATTTGCGGGCATCGTCTGTAGTTACTGCTTTCACCTTGGGTGGAATCCACGGCACTTTACGAGCTTTTCTGAGACCATTGCCGCACTTCCCTTCAATCACAAATCAGATACGATCAACTGAGAGAGCAACTGGATGAATCCACCATGTTCGTCAACCGCCATGGGTTCGTCCGAGTCCACATCAAGTGGGTCGCTCAGTGCTGCTTTACCTGCTGGTTCTTCTTCAAACACTAGATCTCCAGGGACCGTCTTGTCAACACCATGCATGCGAATGCGCTCCGAGACGATGGCGTTCCATACATATGATTGGTATGCATGTATGTACATCAACCTAAGGTTGCGCGGAATCTTGTGCAATACACAGCTTGGCATGCCCATGAAACATGAAATGGTGGCACAACTCACAGTTGAGAGTGCGCCCATGGCGTTTCTTGTCTCGCCACCCTGCTTCTTGTAACTTTCTAATATGCACCTCTCCGCGACAACGCGACGAGGCATGAGGGCAAGAGCGCGATCCAGATCGCGATCAACCAACCACGCCTCACGAGCTGCGACAACGTCCGGGTGTTCGCCAGGCCGCACCTGAAGAATCAAGGAAACAGCCTTGTGCCAGTCAGATCGGAGAAAGGCTAAGCCAATAGTGTGTGTAGGAACTGCAGCTGTACCAAATCGCTGCATGCCTGTAAGTGGTCAAGTTTCACATTGAAATATCACGTTACTGTATTTTACCATAGTAGTTGATGAATCCCTTTTGTTTCATGCTGTTCATGACTAGATCAAGCGTATTCATTGAATCAACTTGCGCGTTCCTTAAAAGAGCTGCATCAGAATGATAACCGTGTAGAGCGGAGATCGCGCTAACCGTAAAGTGATCACGAACTCGTTACCCTTGAGCATACCAAGCTCTAAACTCGCTTTGCGATAGTTCAGATCCGCAATGCGAACACCACGATCTCCCCTCTGAGTAACTGCATCACGGACCGAGCGCCGACCAATCTGATTGGCAGCTTTCCACACATCATCTACAGTTTTGTTGCCACGCCGCAATGATGCACGTTGCACAGTGACGCCTCTCTTGTCTTTCGTACCAGCGACAGCAAGGTCCTTGATGTTGACATGTAAAGTACGGGACAGGTACGCGAGTGCGTCCTGTGTATCGCGGTTTGTCTTCTGCAGCGTGAAATGAATATAGGGCGGGTATTCCCCGCGCGGCGTTCGTTCTCCTCGAGCTGAGGTAATGAGTCAGGGCGGAAGAGTATCTGAGAGGTTTTGAGAATTACCCCGCGAACCTCCACGACCACCGCCCCTTCTCGACCACTTGATAGTGATACGAGAACCTCCCTCGCCAGCTGGGGTAGACATGTCCGTTTCACTTTCAAGTTTTCCCCTGAATAGCTTTCGTACTACCTGATGAAGGGCGGTCCGTGTAGCTTTTGAGTCGATAGGCTACATCTTGTGTGAGAAGCGACAAAACTGTCCCACCAGATGACACACCTCGCTGAGGACCTTCCGGTGGTCTTCCCGCTCGTTGGCTTGTGAGCGACCACCGCGGCCTCTTTGTCTCCCCCTCCCGCCGCGAGCATTTCGATTCTTTGCCCGCCCTATGTCGGAAGGCTGGAGCTCATTGTCTTGGTCTTGTTCTGGGATCTCGACGTCTTCCGACTTTTTGTGCACCCTGCTCGCGTAGCCGTTGTCGCTTACACGCGGGGGTTCGGGTCCTTCGAGGTACATTGTCTTGAGTTCGACAATCGATGGTTCGGAGAGGAAGGGCGATAATGATGATTCAAATGTGTCGTCCCAGGCAACCTCGTCGTCCACCACCTCGTTCTCACGTTCTCCGCGACCGACATTTGGCACGACAGTGTAGTCTGACTGGTGTATCTTCGATGACCCTGCCTGTTCGTTGGTGTCATTGACTTGAATGTCGGTGACTTCTCGCATCGACGCATCGGTACTTTCTTCAGCGACAACCGACGACACAGTCTTATTCTTCGAATCCGGCAAACCGAGCGACTTGATGTGCACTACCTGATGATCCAAATCAACTTCGTTGACCAGGAAGTCCGTAAATCTGTGGACAGTCTAAGTGTCGCGTTGTCACACGGGAAAACTTGCTCACCGTTGCTTGATGATGCCCCTTATTGGAGGAAGATCGCGCGAGATGTATTCAGAGATCCCGACATCGCACTCCAATAGTTGACGGAGTCCGTCAGACGTGGTCTGCGGTAAGCCGAGACCCAGAAGAATGTGACTGGGTGGAAGGATAGACTCCTTTGGTTTGTCTGGTTCGTGCTCTGCTTGGGAGCTTTCGCCAACGACATGGTTATCGTCGAGCTCCGTTGTTTTGGGGCGCTTCGGGGACCGAGATTCGCTGTCGTCGTCCTCGCGTTCACGGATGGAAGCCGACATGAAAGCAGTGAGTTGACCTCGAGTCGGAATTGGCAAGTGTCCCGTCCGACGTCTTCTCAATTTGTGCCCATACTACTTATGTCGTTCCCTCATCTACGCAGCTATGAAGACCGTGCTCAAAAACACAGCAATCCCGCTGCGCGAGCCCTCCTGGATCTCATGGCAAAGAAAAGAACCAACCTCTCCGTCAGTGTTGATGTCACTCGAAAGAATGATTTTCTTGCCATCATCGACGCGGTTGGTCCCTATGTCTGTCTCATAAAGGCATATCGCTCTTTCTTTCGTCACTAAGACTCTGCTCACGAGTCTGGTGATAAGACACATATTGACATCCTGGAGGACTACGACCCATTCGTCATCGAGGAATTGCAGGCACTTAGCAGGAAGCACGAATTCTTGATCTTCGAGGATCGCAAGTTCGCCGACATAGGTGAGGCTCCGCAGAGTCACTGATCTTTCCTCGGCCCTAAGCTTTATTCGAGGTAACACTGTTGCACTTCAATACTCCAGCGGGGTTTACAAGATCGCAAGTTGGGCACACATAACAAACGCGCACGCTGTACCAGGTCCCTCCATTATCACCGGCCTTGCATCAGTCGGTTTGCCCCTCGAAAGAGGACTGATTTTGCTTGCCGAGATGAGCTCAAAAGGTGCCCTCACGACCGGCGCATACACGGAAGATGCGGTTCGGATGGCGCGAGCTCGACGTGACTTTGTCATCGGATTCATTGCACAACACCGAATGGAAGGCATTGGAGCACGCGAGATGGACAGTGCTGGTGACGAGGACTTCTTGGTCCTCTCCCCTGGCGTCGGATTGGACGTCAAGGGCGACGCCATGGGACAACAGTATCGAACGCCGGCTGAGGTGGTGACAGACTGTGGGTGCGATGTAATCATTGTTGGCAGGGGGATTTTTGGCACTGGTCATGACATCGACGTGGGGGAGGTTCAAAGGCAAGCGCAGAGATACCGAGATGCAGGCTGGGAAGCCTATGAAAGACGCTTGTCAAGATAATATTCATAGGCTCGAAGAGGCCCAAAATTCAATTTGCTTGCTAGTGCTAGGAATGGTGATCGATGTGTATGCGACGTGACTCCGACTCCAACGACGAGGCCTGTCGTTACCTGTCTTCCCCCTCTTGTTCTAGCCTCGCTCGCTCGGCTTCTTCAGCCACCTCCTTTTCTTCCGCCTCGACGACCTCTATATCAAGGGGGAAAGTTAGGATTGCAGCGAGTCCCGTTAGTTGATTTAGCTCTACAGAAAGGTTAGACACTTTGCAGCTATATACACCAGCACTGTACGCACGTTGACCGGACTCGTGCATGCTAGAGAAGATCACTACTTCCGCCCCTTTCTGCTGTACGCTCTCAACCAGCGACACGTACCGCTTCCTGGTCTTCGGATCACTCGCACTGTAAAAACCACCTTATTTCGACGACTTTGGCAAGGAAAACATGGACCATACCGGAAAAGTTCATCAGAAATCAGGAGCGTACCGACCGCCCCTCGATCTGCAGCTAGACAAACGTGGTCTGGTCCGTACCATGCACGCATTTCGTCTGATCCCAACATCTTGAAAAACCTATAACATTTGAGGAATCCAGCCAATCCCAAACGGAGAAAATTCACCTGTCCAAGACAATACCCTCACGGGCGAACTTCGTCTCCTTCAACTGCGCGACGATCTACAACTGTTATATGACTACGAGTTAATGGCTTGCGATGAGGACTGAAATATACCTCGGGACTCTTCAAGACCTCCACCAAGCTGTGGACATGTGCACTGCTGACATGGACTTTAAGACCCTTTTCCCGCAGCGACTTTGCCAATAACTTGTCGTTTCGCTTTCCGGCTTCATCTATCATCGTAGAATAGACTGCATCTCTAACCCAGCCGGGGCTGGCGAACACGATAGCACGTAAACTCGGATTGGCAAAGGGAATGTGCCGGACGAACGCATCGTAGACCATCATGTAGAACTTTGCCATCGCTTTCTCGTGCTGCGATGTACCCAGTGCAGAAGCCTTGCGCGGTATGGATACAGAGAGTCGGTGTGTTATGACGGTGAGGTGCTGGGATAACAAACAAAATGCAGCGGTTCCCTCGCCGCAGACGACCGCGCCAACTTCTGCCCCACGTCCAGGCATACAGGACTCTTCGACGCGAGAGAGAGCTATGCTATCCCATCCCTCGATCTTTTCAATTCGGACATTACGATTTGGTTCGATGTCAAGGGTGTGGAAAGCCCCCATCCTGACATGTACGTTTTCGGACGTCACCCGGCCAGATATATGGAGTGCAGCGGTAGTTGGAGGTGGAGCAGGGGATGACGAACTTCCCGAAGACGCTTGATCTGTTGTAGATGGTTGGGCGCCAGAGGAAGCGTACTCCACTTTGGAGACTTGCAGTGTGAGGTTAAGTCTGATGCGATGAGAGTCGGTAGAACCAGTTGCTGATACGTTCTGCACTCGTCTATATTCATCATTCATATCTCACAACAAGAGGTCCAGCGTGACTTCGCACCGAATAGCAGGGGCTCTGACTAGGTCATCTTGTTGTATGAGATTATACAGATGCCACATGTCTTCGTCATCTTCAGGACGAAGGGAGACATGACCCTGTCTTGGTGAGTCCTGCAGTTGGATATAAAATCACGAACTTACTGTGCCACTTTTGTCGATATACTTTCCGACGAGCTTCATGATATGATGGAACGACGAAACACGACATCCAACAAGTACTCACTCGATTAGGAAACCAATACAACTTCTGTTTGTATTCGTACAATCGTTTGTATTCCTCGTGCTCGCTTTAGCGGGTCATGGACCTCCTCCACATCCACTTGGGAAGCAACAGTAACGACAATTTAATCGTCTAGATCAAATTCTTCCCCATCCTCATTGCTCTCTCTGAGATTACCCCTGGCCGGCCCGCGATGACCGATAGAGTACGTGGGATTGAACGAGTTCTCAGCCTTTTGCAGAACGCCTATTTCGAGGTAGATTAATAAAAGATATATAAGATCTGTGGCTAGCAAAAACAGATTTACCACTTTGTGAAAGCCTGAGTTCGAGAACCGCAGTTTCGAACACATCACTGTTTCCAAGCTCTTCGAATCCAATGAGACTGGAAAAACGCAACAAACGTGAGAATCGAGCCAACAGTGTCACGAGCCGAAGCTCACCGGTCCTTTGAAACACCATCTACGAAACAAATCACGCACGGGAGGACCTGGATGGACAATCGTTCGACCAACCACGGTACGTTCTCCACAAATACACGAATGAACCGCGTGGAAAAGTATTTTGGCGCCAATTTCTACTGGGAGTACTGTCAGTGGGGAGAAGGAAGACCTCGAGGCGCTGCTTACGGTGAGATGCTTGTCCATGATCTCACATCTCCTAAAGTTGCTGTGGTAGAAATGTATTATGCAGCGAGGTTCGTTACTGATGGTGCATCAGGTCTTCGCGACGAAGCCTTCTTTTCTTTTCCACAGACATCACTTACGCACTTATCCGAATGACTTCTTTCTCGTTGTTGATCTCGGTATAAGACCCATGCGCATTTTGGTGCATCTCTTTCAGCTTGTTAGCTCTGGTGGATATCATGCTAGTTTTAATAAGTATCCGGAGGAGCGAATGCAGTACACACTGTAGTCTGAGCTGTCCGAGTCCATGCTCTCTGAATGCAGCTGAATCGGAGTTCTCAATCTCCGCCTCCAGTTCTGCGAAGATGGCGTCGTCGTCGTCGTCTTCCGTCCCCTCCCGCGCACGGTTCGATTCGACCACACGCGATACTAAAGAGTTGATTTTTGTGTCCATGATCGCGGAGAAACTTGGTTTAGACCAACCAATCCCACGCTGGTCAAACGCGCTTTACGCGTCAAGCAAGCATAATCTACGATGCCTTTTTTGGAAATTCGTAATCCTGTACTACACTCAACAACCTGCGGGGCCATGGACAGTTCGCGAGTCATTCACTCTTCACCCGGATTTTTATACCTTCTAATCGCCCTCACCCTGACCTCCGCATGCTCAACAATGGGCCTTGGATACCCCAGCTTATCAGCGACCTTTACGGGGGGGTTGTGAAGTTCTATTTCGTGAGGTTGAGCCAATGTGTTTTCCATAACACGGAAATTCGCTACCTGGCCCTCGTAGGTTCTTCAGTTCAGGGACATACATCCGGATGTAATCACCCGTCGGATCTGCCTTGGAGCTCTGCGTGTATGGGTTGAAGATGCGAAAATAAGGTGCAGGGTCAACGCCAGTGGATGCACTCCATTGCCATCCGCCATTATTGCTGGCCAGGTCGCCGTCAACGAGTTGTTGCATGAAGTACTTTTCACGAGATTGGCGAATTATGTGCGGTGGAAAAGAACGATTAGAGCAGCTCACCCGTTCCCCCAATCGCCAATCTAGCATCAGATCCTTGGACAGGAACATCGCGACGATCATTCGCATCCGGTTATGCATCCAGCCTTGATAACACGTTAGATACGTTACCGAGCGTCAAGCTCCAAGCATAAATTACCCATCGCATTCATTTGCCGCATGGCCGCGTCGACAATGGGGATTCCGGTCTTTCCTTGCTTCCATGCAGCAAGATGTTCTTCATTGACCTCCCACCTTACGTTCGTAAATTTTTCATGAAATGGTCGCCCCATCGATACTCGAGGAAAGTTCGCTAACACGTTCGTATAAAAGTCTCGCCAAGCTGGGTAATGTATGAAAGAGTTTTCCAATATCGCAAAACTGCACATACCAAGTTCCTGGACCCAGCGACCAATTCCTGTAGTCCGCCCAGCATCCACTTTCTTCAGCCCGGCTAGGGTCATCGTCGCCCGGATACATTCCCGTGGTGATAAAACGCCAGCAGACAGATAGGGACTGAGTCTAGATGTAGTATCTTGATCACCCCTATCTCTTTTTTCTGCATATATCAAGACGCGACTCCGTTTATCGGATATTTCGGCGCCATCATCCAACGGATCTGTTGTACCTAACTGTGACGTCCTTGCCTTTGTTCTGAGAAAACGTGAAAGTATCTGGACATCACAGATGAGAGTCAGCTTTGATGGGGAGACGTGAGTCGACCCAACCTCTTGAGCAGCGGCCGATCCTGCCGGCCAAACCTTGACCATCGTTCCTCTATCGGCAGGGTCTAACTCAAAGCCCTCAATGGAATGGGGTACTGGTGTGTTGAACAGCGTGCCGAAAATTGGGTCTTGGCGGACAGAACTCGGGTTCACCTCGGGTAGAGGAGACTCTTCGAGGTATGTACCAATGTTTTCGTTGAGCTTCGCAATCCAAATTCTTTGGTAAGGAGAGTAAACCTGCAGAATATGAATGTGGTGGGATGGCGCGACAGATACGCATACCGTATGAGTCTTTCCGTCTTTTGTGTTGATAACGCCAGGCTCAATGATACACCTGTCATGAAAGTAATGTGGCTGTATGCCCTTCTCCTTTGATAGAGCAAGAACTTTCAAGTCACGCCTGAGTTCGTCCACTTCGTATTCTATGTTGGCAAACATCCTAGTGCATTGGAAAGAATCGAGAAGTGAAATGACTTTTGAAGGAATCGTATGTCGAGGAGTGTGTGATACTGTGTGTAGAGGGATATCAAGTTCCGCGAGTGATTTCTACAATCTATAAGCAAGCTTGCCGCCACAAAAATCATGAATCAAGCTGTTACCTTGATCTCCGACAAGTTGCGAAGCACAAAGTCTATTCTCCGCTTACTCCTATCGTGAGCAATATAGTCCTGGGGACTGAGCAAGAAGAAAACTATGAGCGGTGTCTTGTCCTGGGCGGCTTGTTTAGATGCTGCTGCAAGCGCTCTGTTGTCTGCGACTGCCAATAATTCAAGGCGTTTCAACGACGACGGCTTCGTATTCCGTGGTAGACCAACTTACTACGCAAATCACCCATTCGCATCCAATAGACAATCGATCTCCCGGGTTGTGGATTTTGGACCACATTGCTCGTCTCGGCGAGCAACCTCAGGAAAGGGGGGTGGGCTTGGGCCGCCGCCGCTGCGTCTGCTGTGGCAATTTTTCGGGGTGTGAATGGAGCAGTCTTTCCCCTCTTTGACATGCTAGCTGGACTCGGACTGTGAGCTCTCTTTGACATGATGGAACGGAAGGAAAGAGAGTGAATTGTGTGCGCGACTGAGACTCGATGTCACAGTAGTGTTAATCGGGAACACGTGAGATGATGTCACATTGGCGACATTTCATGGAGCTCACTGCGGTTCTGGTCAAACGAAATGACTGGTAAATTGTCACTCATCGGTGGCAGTGGAATTATCACAAGTACCGGAGCAGTGACCAGTGGTAGTACTGCCGTGTTGTTCGAGAGGAAGTAATTTACAAGATAATTCCCTACATAAAAAAACAGAGTGTCAGTAATATGAGCGAGAAGATGCCAGAGAGCAACCCTAGCCGGAGGTCACCAAAATGAGAAATAATCGGGTGGAGAACTTCACAATGTAAGGTCGAGTCGATTGATAGAACAGAACAGCAATAGGCGTCGTCCATAATGTCCATTTGTCAAAGTCTCACTCTAAATTCATGGCACGGGCATTCAGGACAAGGTCACAGCCACTTACTACCATTTACGGCATCAGCTCAAAGTGGAAGAGGGCGCGTCAGGTCTTGCCACCACACAACGGCGTCGTCCTGTTTCCTCCGTACAGGTTTGCCCATACCACTTCTCCATCCCCCTGGTCATGGATTTGCCCACACCAAGAGAGATAGAGCTCGAGACTGCTCTTAGAAAACGAGATGCGCAGGTTGCGGAACTCACGGTGAGACCAGTGACCACTCGGGAGCGCCCATGCCGACTTGGGTCGTCTGTTGACCTCCTTCCTAACTCTCACAGACCGAGATTTCACGACTCCGTCAATTTCTGTCCGTACAACCTCAACCGTCCACGTCGGATCCTATTTCGTTACCTCCTACACTGGTGTCCGTGCTATTGTCACACGTCAACCAGGCTGCCTCGAGCGGTGCATTCACTGGTTCTTCATCCTCGAGCACGGTCGGTACTGCGTTGACTCAACGCGTACACTTGCTCCAGGAGGAAAATGATGAATTGTACGACCTGCTGAAACACGGTGAAACAGGGAAATTGAAAGAGGAGGTACGGGGACTCCGACGTGTGGTGGATAGACTAGAGAGTGCACTCCGAGGTGAGGATACCTTTTATCGAAACGAACTCGTGCTAACGCAAGCCTTTTACAGAGTCCCATCAAGTAATCACATCCCTCTCGTAAGCTATCGCTGTGACCCCAGGTTTTGCATATATTCACTCATCCGGATCTTAGGACTGAATTGGATAAGTCGTATCAAAGCTTCCAATCTTACCTGCGGCAGAAGCAGATTAATTCGCAAGTACACCACCTGCCGTCTCGTGATTTATACCATCCCCCGTCGCATCCACCACTAGCCACCAATGGATTATCCAAGCCACCCCCGACAGGGCCTAGAGCACACAAGAAGCCACGTCTCTCTGACGCCAAGGTATCGCCAGCTGAGTCGAATGTGTCGCTTCCCCCGTCAAAAACCTATACCTCGGTCAAGCATGAGTCTTCTCATTCGCCTCGCAACTCGCCATCCGAGATTCGTCCCAAAAGCAGTACGAAGATGGAGGTGGACGAAGATTCACGTACTCGGCCGCGTTCTCCCCAAGAGAGGGATCGTCCGCGTCAGCGGGAGAAGGAGCGTGGTCGAGACCGTGAGCGCGATCGAGAGAGGGATCGAGAACGGGACCGGGACCGAGAACGATTTTCGCGGCGAAATGGTACAGGAGGGGGTGGCGGCGCGGGCCGGAGAAATCGTGGGTACAACCACCCATACGCGGGTGGGGATCGGACGTTGGCAGAAAGAATGGGACTTTAAAACTGTTATTCCTTTCTCATTTTTGCATCTTGGATGGGACGCCGGCCCAACATAGTGTATTTGGTGCGAAAAAAATTCTCTTACGTTGACTTTCTTGTATCATTAGCTGACAAACACTCTTCTAGTCCTGTATCCGTAACCTACCACCGCCCGAGTTGTTTTGGGCGTATACGATACATATTTATGGTCGACTTGATTGGCGCGGGTGCCGTACCGCTCGTCCATCCTGTGGACGGATTCTCATCAAGGCACAGTGGGGTGAATCCCATCAGCGCGTACGCCACGGATCCTCGTCTGTTCGGAGATGCAAGGCATTGACAGCACGAGTACCAATCATGCCATGGTTGTCAAACTGGAATTAATACCAGGGCTAAAGGTTTTAGACGAGGCGCCACGGGCCAAATACATGGACGGGATTTACGAGAGTGGATTCTGAACATAGATGGAAGCGAGGACGGTCAAAAGTATGTATAGCAAGACTGAGATTAAAGAGAGGATGATTAAGGTTAATGCAGGCGGTGATTGGTTGTACACGAGGTGGTTGTACGGAGTGAAAAGACTGTTGAGAGCAAGTGATGGACAGTGGTGTAGGGGAACGAGATGGTAAAGCGCCAAAGCGGGAGTACAATAGCAGAGGCGGACGATTAAGAGTGGCACTGTCCCATCGGATTGTGCACGGCGAAAAACTGCACGCGGGTACGCGCACCGCCAGCCTGTGATTCGCAGCACGCCGTGTTCGGGGGTTCCGCCCTCTGATGATCAAGACAGAGGCCAAACGCAGAAGATGGCCGATGTGGTGGCCTAGTAAACGAGTGGTTTGCGGTGAGGAGAAAGGCGGGGATAGGAGGGACAGGGGGGGGCGGGGAGCGGGTGGCCGGACAGGGTGGCGGGGAACGGCAGCGAGAGGGGAGTTGAGAGAGAGTGCGCTTTAGGCGGGGCCTGTTCTCCGCGTTGGGCACATCGGGTGTGCAGGGCGCGCGACTCAGGGCGTCATGGGAGAGGGCGTGGTTGAGGGACTTGTTAAGGAGGGACGTGGGGTGACGGCGACGGGGGGTGTTCTTTGTCAAGGGTGGGGGGGAGGGGAGGGGAGTGGGTACGAGGAGCGGGGACGGCATTGGAGGCGGGGAAGGAGAGGGAGAGAAGGACATGATGAAGGAGGGGAGATGAGATGATTTATATCAGAGCGATCATGTGGCGGTGACCTTCGATCATCTCCGGTCCAGTCTCGCTCCGAATCTGAGATGGATCAAAAGTCGCCTCCATGTCAGCCCCGTCCTCTCCTTCCGTGGCTGGCCCAATAAATCATTTCTGACCCTCGCACCGTCCCCATCGCTGTCCTTGATCATGTTCTCCTCCGTGCTTGTCGCCTGCGCAATCTTTCCACTCCTTTCCTTCGCCCTTCCTTCCTCACACCCACACTCCTTACACCACAGAGCACCTCACCGTCCCCGCATCATCGCTTACTATCCAGACTGGGCACCACCCAAGTCCATCGACTATTCCCTCTTCGACACCCTCGTCTTTGCCTTTGCCTACCCTGACCGGAACCAACAGCTACAATATGACTCCGATGACGCACGCGCCTCGCTTGCAAACCTCGTCCCTGATGCACGTGCCGCGGGGACAAAGGTCATGCTCAGCGTCGGCGGCTGGACCGGCAGCAGGCTAGTCCCGTCACCCCTTCCAATTTCACCCCCTCACTCCTCTCCCAGGTATTTTTCGGACGCAGTCGCAACCGCACAGAACAGGGAGACCTTTACCAGCAACATCCTTGCCACCTACAACCTCTACAATCTTGACGGCATCGACATCGATTGGGAGTACCCAGGCCAAGTCGGCCAACAGGGAAATAACGAAAGCCCGTCCGATTCCGCCAACATGCTCGAGTTCTTCAAACTCCTTCAACAGAAGCTCCCTCCCGGTGCCATGATATCCGCTGCCGTACAAGACACCCCCTTTACTGGTCCAGATGGTCACTCGATGAAGGATGTATCTGCTTTCTCCCGGTTTGTCGACTGGATCACCCTCATGAATTATGATACCTATGGGGGTACGCTCATCCCTCCCTTTATCGACACTTGGTCGCACCTCACCCGCTCTCTCTCTCTAGTCCGGCCGCCTCCTGGACCAAATGCCCCTCTCTCCGACGGTTGCGGCAACTCCTCCCAGCCCAGCCAGAATGCTGTGACCGCTTTGAAATCCTGGACATCGGCCGGTTTTCCTGTCTCCCAGATTGTTCTCGGCGTCCCTGCGTACGGCTATATTGTCGACTCCTACTCTAGAAGGCTCTCCACGCGTTCTCCTTCCCGTGCTTCTTCCGAAGACGGTAGCGGCCAAATCCAGTTCGTCTCACTCATAAACCAGGGCATTCTCACACAGTATTCAGATGGGTCCTTCCGTGGCTCATCAGGTTTCGCCCGTGAATGGGACGCATGCTCCTCGACTCCCTTCCTTTACTCGGAGTCGGCCGGACAGGTAATCCCATACGATGATGACGAATCCCTCGGTATAAAGGCAGCTTGGGCTAAAGAGATGGAGATGGGGGGTGTCAACTTGTTCGACGTACACGGGGATACCCCCCAACATCATCTCACTCACGCCTTGCGCGCCAACCTCTTTCCGAGTCCTATACAATCGACGGCTCTTTCGAGCGCTATGCCCTCGAGCGCAGTGGCCCTCTCCCCGACCACGGTACCCACGGTTGCGAGCGAACCAAGCACATTGCAACCCACCCTGCCTACGCCTCTACCTGGTGGCATCGTGCCTTTCCCTCGTGGAAGCTGACGCATGCGGACTTTTCAGAATACAGTGGGTCCAGTCTTTGCGCATCACGTTCCCCTCGGCATGAATCAAGTTGGAAGAGAGAAGAGAGCGGTTTTTCGCCATGCCATTGACGTGCTAGTACTCTAGTAAATGAAATCACGATAAATTTATGAGACAAGTTCGAATGAAATGCTGTGCCTTGAAGCCTAAAAAGCTCGAAATGAAACTACGGAAGCAAATGACGGACGAACCGATACATAGATGGCAGCGAGTCACTTTCGGTATTGCGGGCGGCGTCTTCGGTAACGACAATGTATCCATCTTTATCATATCCCAGTCACTAGTGTAATCTTTACCCTTCTCCTGCGATCTCCAACCAAGTGGGCGTCCTGGGCCATCAACAAGACGGCATGCGCGACGCAACCGGGCGAAACAGTCAGTCCCGATGGTGACGGCGTGGCGGTATCGCGAAATAGCAACTGCTATAGACAAGACCGGTATCTACGCCATGAGAAGACGGGGAGCAAAAGACTTGGCCAATAAAGCCTGATATAGTGTTCCCGAAACTCGAAAACGAGTGTGCATTTGAGAATAAGCCTAAATGACAGCCAGGAGCCGCAACACCTTCTTTAGATCACCTTTAATGAAGGAAGAGTCGCGCCAATTTTGTGACGTGCGTCCGTTGGTAGCACCAAGGACTGTCATGTGGCGGAACTCGTATATGAGGTGGTTGTCACGGAGAGACTGAGCGGGAGTGATGCGAGACGGGGAACAGGGAACCCGGTGTTAATGGTGATGCAAGGTCAACGACGAGAGGCTCCGAGCGGAGGAACTCCCGTTCTCATCAGACAGTACCTGCTGTCCGTAGAGCCCATCGATCGAGAGACAATCCTGTACCACTACGACCAGAATTAAAGGCTGATCACCCGCTCAGACCCACAAAATCGATGAAACAGCCAGCGCGATGGTTGTTTGTATATGTGTGTGTACACATCCAGCTTGTAAAATAAACAAAGCCAAACCACCGTCGTCCACTTCTCTTTCCTCCGTCCCACAAACGTACTCCATGGCATGATTCAAGTGAGTATTTTTGTCTATAAAACTCTTCATATTACATCTGCGGTGGTGATGACACTTTTCTCATATCGTATGAAAACACTCGTCTCTGACGGGTGTTTTGTGAGTTTTTTCTACAACGGTAGCTGAGCCGTCTTCTTGTTGAGTCTTTGAGCGATATCTCAGATTTACTAATGCTCATCATCTAGTGCGCTCACAAGCCGTTCAGTTTGCAATGCACCGCCATAGCACATCAAATGTCGCCCTTTGTAATTTGTAAATTGACACAGAGCAGGTAATACTTGAGGAATCAAAATAATTTCCGCCAATTCGGATCCAAATCATTTGCATCCAGTGCATGTCAATCCTCACACATGGTCACATCGTCTTCCAAATCGAAGGCATCCTTGGGAACTTGGCCTTGAATTGGTGTCAGGGCGCCTTTCAAGATGTAGAGATACGGTGCGGATTTGATGGGCGGCGGAAAGGATTGATATCCGACCAGTAAGTTACAACGAGGACATGAGAACCTATACTGCCTTTCATGGCCTTCCGGCCTGTAAAAGCCATGTAATCCCTGAAATCATAGCGCTTCACGTCATGACGGGTGGGACCTCGTACCTTTCAACGAGCACAGGCTCGACAGGACTGGCATTTAGTTTGAACACCACCGCTTTCATGATGCCACTATCCTGGGAACGTATGATAGTAGCCCCATCTGTCTGACGCTTCGGGAGCTCTGCAAGACTTTTTTCGATCACAAGCTGAAAAATAATACGGCATACGAAGTGGGAAAAAAAACAGGCGGAGGCGATTGAACCTACAATGAATTCTCCGCAGATGCAATCTGTGGAGTCAACGCGGATGAGTGGAGGCGAAATAAGGGACAGATGACTCACAATACACCCTGAGAGCTGCCGCCGCCGACGCCGTGGGCTGGGCTGTGACACAGTGCGATAAGCGATTCAGACAACTGAGGCGTTGCAACGATTTGGTGATGGCTTGACTCACCATCCGTGGAGGAGGAAACGGCCGAGCGAGAGACGACCTTGGGCATGATGGGCACAACGTGGAAAGATGCCAAAGCGATGATATATGATGGTTGTCAATATAACTCACGTGATCTAGCCCGCCAACTCGGGAACCTTGGCAGGTCCAATTGTCTGGATGGTTTCATTACTTATCCTCACGGCATCTTCACCTCCACTCTCATCTTCCCCGCCATGGCAGAGAAAGATGCGACAGCGAGACTTCGAAGAGCAGTCAAAGGTGTGTATTCTCGTGCTCGTCGCCACAGCTCCTTATCCTTCCACAGAGAACAACCTCTTTCTCGTCAAGAGACTCATACAAAGAACCGACATGCGGAATCCTGACCCTGGCACGAAGCGTTACACGTCTTTGGCGTGGGCCGCTGCTCTTGGCCACGAGGAAACGTTCGAGTTTCTTCTGACTGCTGGCCATGACGATGAAGAACTCAGCAGAGTGTGTATCCTGCACGCCGTTCACGCTCCAACTCCCGGCTTACACCCTGACGACCAGGATGCAGAGAGTAATACGATCCTCATGCTTCTCGCCGATTTCAAACCACCACCACCAAATCCGTACGCTCCCGGTCCATCTCAAGTTGACCAGATGGGTGCTGCACTACGCATGGCCCGGCTGTACTATGACCGCTATCCATGGATCCTTGATTGGTCCAACGCTCAGGGAAGAACTGCACTCCATATGGCAGCTCTGAAAGGAAACGAAGAACTCGTCCGCGTGCGTGGGTTCTGAACTTCTCAGTTCTCGCGTGTTATTTTCTTATTATACATCATCGGTTTATTAGATGCTGTGCGATTTGGGCGCTGATTTTGACTTGGCTGATAATAAAGGCAATACCCCCCTTCACTAGTGAGTTTATGATTCCTGTTTTCTGAGCAGGACCAAGTCAACGGTTGTACCGTCAGCGCCAGCTCTTGGGGTCACATACCGGTATGGGTGTAGGTTGACGTCTGTTCCATGTTGCGCTCATCACACCACTCAGATCGTTCAATTGTTGATTGAACGAGGTTGCCAGTTTGCTGCGCGTAACAATGATGGGTTCACTGCCTCAGATTACGCTTATTCGTGAGTAATCATCTTTTCCCGACCGAAGCGCTCCAACGGTCATTGGCAGGTTTAGCACTAGAGATACGTTGCAGGATTCTGCACGTTTGCAATTCGAGAACAACAAAAAGTCTCGACGTATGGTCTTTGCTCAAGCCGCTGCTAGAGGGAGCGAATGGGGAGGCGGCCTAATAATAGACCGGTCTGCTCATATGCCAGTTAGGCCAAAAGACCTTGAAAGTGTTACTGCGCGTATGCGAAGCGGTTCTGGTGGAAGTCGCACAACAGCGACTTCGGACAGCGGCGACTTTGACAGCGCTGGACTTGCGCCTAACGTGGCTGCGAGCTTATCTTCACTATCTTCCTCTGCATCTCATCACCCTAGACAGCCACAATTTTTGCATTCGCCACCACAGAGACCAGACAACATTTCATCCGCAAGTAGCAATGGTACTTTCTCCGCACCTTCTCCCGGTCTTTCGCAGTCACTATCTCTCAACCCTCCGCCTCAAGCATCGCTATCGCCCATTGTAAATCGGATGCGAGAACGGGATGCTGACGAAATGGAGAAGTACATGAGACGGAACCGGAGTGGAAGCGCGGGAACGTCCTCGACGGATAACAAGTCGCAAGCTGGGCTGACTTTCGGTTCGGCAGGACCATCAGGCAGCGGTGATGAACTCGATAGCATCTCTTCGCTAGGTATCACGGGCACGACAGCCCCCCGGAGACTTTTGCGACCATCGTTTTCTGCTGCACAGCTGCGAACATCGCCCTCCCTTCTCCCCATTCCCTCGCAGTCAGGACACAGTGACGCATCTCGAAATAGGGCTGGGACGAACCCCAGCAGTGCACGCCCTGGGCAACCCTCTCTTTCTCCTACTCCCATAGTCTCTAGGGTATCTTCGTCTGACTGCCCGCGTTATGAGGAGAAGCTAGTTGAAGAGCCAGAGATATACGCTGGACCACTGACACAACATGCACGCTTGCCAGAACCACCAAGAAAGAGCAACCGGGGAGCTTCGTCTTCGGCTGCAGCCGCAATCACGCGCCGTCTACCGTTTAATCTATTGTCGAAACCCCCTCCGCCCCCACCTCCCGAGCACAGGCACAGCGGACATCGAAGAGGTTCTTCGACGACGTCGATTCGAGGTTGAGCTTTCACGAGATTTTCCGCATGTACACTTGGTGTAGTCATTCGCGTTCGCAGAATTGTTGTTGGATTAGCTCGCAAGGACTGGGTGGTACTATCCTACATAGCTATGTTTTGAGCATTGTAACACAACACCTTGTCGTTGTGCACTCCCGAAAGAGATGCTAAGGTCACAGCGAAGAGCTTCCTTTCACAAAGAGAGAGCTGGTTAAAGATGATTCGTAGCAAGAGAAGACTGGAAGAACAGTCACAACTACTAGCTTTATAGTAGTTCCACCAGTGATCCGTTTCTAAGGATGTTGAATAGATTGTCGCATGCGTCGACGGAGAATGCCGAATTGGTTTGTTCGCTTCAAAAAAAGGAGGTTCGAGCTGATCGGCGGCTTTGATTCTTGCTGCTAACCGTCTAGTTGTTTATGCCCCCAAACCACCACCCTCCACCCCTCTAGCGTCCCTCCCCTCCCTCATGGCTATTCCGTATAACATTGACGCCGACCCCGATCCAACATCCCAAATTCCATGGCCTGCTGCCCGCCACAGGCAACGTACAACCTCCGGCCTCCAGCTTGAACAGGGTTCTGAGCCTTCCGGCGAAACAGCAGTCTCGTACGGAAGCACGGTCGACTCCGGGAAGCGGTCGACGACTCCAAGCGAACACACGCGACGCCTTTTGAGTACATGGAACCTTATAACGCTCAGTATATCTATGGCAGGAGCACAAATCGCCTGGACTGTGGAGCTCGGGTAAGTGTCGATGGCGAACGTGTGTGGGGCGTGGTGGAAGTGACCACTCGTATGTATAGATATGGCACGCCGTTCCTCCTATCTCTTGGCATATCCGAGCAAGTCACAAGTCTGGTTTGGCTTGCTGGCCCCATCAGCGGGTTAATCGCTCAACCTCTTATCGGTGCATTGTCCTTCTCTTTCGGGTGGATTTCCCAGAGGCTAATCTCCGCGACAGGCGCTATCTCTGATTCATCACATTCCAAGTTCAGGCGGAGGTATTGGATCATTCTTTCGACCGTGGCGCTCATCTTCTCTACGTCTGCGCTTGCGTACTGTCAGAGTATCGCCTCGTTCTTTGTGGACCTGCTTGGTGGAGGTGCTGGTGACTGGGATCCCGAACGGCAGAAACAAGTGCGTCGTCGATTGTATAAAGATATACAGGCAGTAACGTTGTATTTTTAGGTTTCAAGCGCCGCCATTGGCATCGCCGTCTTCGCATTCTATGTTCTTGATTTTGCGCTCAACGCCTTGCAAGCATCCCTACGCAACCTTCTTTTGGATATCACCCCCCCTGAGCAACTCAACGATGGAAATGCATGGCATAGTCGTATGAGCCAAGCAGGCAACATTGTCGGATATGGTTTTGGTGCGTGCATATATTTGTCATGTACAATGGTGGTTGTGTTCAACGCGCTGCGGATAGGATTTTTACCGCTTGCGAAGCTTTCTTTTTTGGATTTCTTGGGAGGAGACCAGTTTCGCAAGTTTTGTGTTGTTAGCATCATCCTTCTTGTCGTTACCGTCTGGATCACATGTTTCTGCCACGAAGAGAAGGAAATCGTCGACAAAAGGAAAGAAAGGTGGGATACCCCGCTGCTTTCCTTTGGACAAACTGATCATTCAAACATAAGGCACAACAAGCTTTATGATGTGTTAGAGAACATCTATTTCGCCATCACTTCTCTTCCCAAGCCCATCAAGAGAGTTTGCTTTGTGCAACTCTTTGCTTTCATGGGCTGGTGCGTTACTCTGCTGGTTGCACGGCGTTGTGCCCCGTCTTACATGACCTCCACACAGGTTTCCCTTCCTCTTTTACTCCACCACTTACGTTGGTCAAGTCATGGCTTACCAGCATGACCAAGAGCCCGACATTGAAATAGCCACACGGACTGGTGAATTTGCGATGCTTCTTTACAGTATTGGTGTGTTTCACTGTGCAATCTTTTTCTGCAATTTGGTCAGACGGTTTCACCCACAGTGGCTGTCATTGCGGGTGTTGTTCTTCCTACCCTCGCACGCCGCGATTCCAGTTTACACCCTGAGGAAGGCGATGACGAACAGACATACATTCAGCGCCTTCGCCTTAACCTTCACAGATGGCGTGAAGAAGCTCACGCTTCGGGGAAATCAGTCCAATTCCCCCGGAGGCCACTCCTCCTAAGGGACATCTGGACGGGTGCTATGTTACTTTTTTCGGTATTGATGTTCTCTTCGTTTTGGATATCGACGGTCCAGGGAGCAATTGTTATGATCAGCCTTGTCGGGATCTGTTGGAGTGTAGCTTGTTGGATACCTTTCGCTATCATCATGGAGGCGGGTATTCTTTCGTTTTGTTGGATAATTTGAACGTTGACGGGTTTGATACAGTTCGTTAAGGAGATGGCCGAATGCCCGCCGATGCCAGCCATTCCACGTCCTGCAGCACGACGCTCTGTTGATCAACGCGATCCCCTCGTACAACACGAGTACGATGGCACAGAGGCAGACGGCACTACGGTTGGCGAGTCGTTAAATGGTAGGGAAATAAAACCTGTGGCAGGGGGGACGATACTTGGGATCCACAACCTGGCGATCGTGATGCCGCAGTTCATCGTATGTACTAATCTTGTTGGTCTTGTCAGGACTCATCCAACGTCACGTGCACAACAGATCGCCATCGTGGCAAGTCTCATCTTCCGCATTGTTGATGAATCTGCGCCCTCCCAGCCACTTCCTTCTCCTCACCCTGAAGACATTTTGTCGACGCTCGCCTCGGGTGGCCTCGGTGACCATACGACTTACTTTAAGAAGAATGGTGTGGCATGGGTGTTGCGGTTTGGTGGGCTCTGCACACTCTTGGGGGCTGCGTTTGCAAGGATGGTACCACCCACGAAAGCGGAGAAGGAGACTCGGGCCGCATTCAGAACGTTAAAGGCTTTGAAGGCGGAAGAGGAGGAACCCTGATTTAGTGTACACCTGGGACCCTTAATGTCTCGAACAGCACATGCTTGCATTTGTCACCAACGTTTTCCGTCGCACCGCAATATTCCCCCTAGTTATGCGCTCTGTCGTTTGGCCGCCGTCAACGTTTTCACTTGGATGTACGATGTAACAGTAATGGTTCTGAGATATCGTTTGTTTTTCGGACGGGAGTGTCAAGATCTGCTAAACAGCCATCAATGTAACCGCCCAGTCCCATCCACTTCCCGCCCTCGAAGCGACATAACGAGAAGGCACAATCGTCAGTGCTGGCATCTCGTTCCCAAACACGACTTCGAGGAGGGGAACAACGACTGTATTTCAGAGGCAGACCGGGAAACGATTTTAGCACCCATCACCAGAAGGGGACAAACACCCGACGTACGTCTCCCGCTTGACTGATGGTTCACAAACACTTTCGCAGCCAAGGTACGCTCCCAAAAAGGCGTAAATTCCTGGATCGCCTTCATTTGAGATGCTGCTTGCGCGACGAGCGCATCCTGCGCGCTAGGCGTGTCAGAATCCCGTACAAAGACGACGGCGCAGGCCTCTGAAGAGGGTGGAAAACCCGATATCTCATAGTGAATTTGAATCTCGGCGTCAGGGTATTCGGGGTGTTGAAGTGTTATGTCGCCTTTTTATTTTCAAGTTGTTTCCGAAATCACAAAGTCGATCAGGGCCAGGGAAATTGACAATGTAAGCGTGGCGAACGTTACCTTGAGTAAATTCAGGAGACCTGTCCACCGCCGGTTCATCTTCCTCCTCATCCTCTTCTTTGGATGATTCTGGATCAGAAATGACAAATCGGCCGCTGTGTACGAGAACTTGTTTCTCTACGCGAGCGCCCCGTGGAAGGGATGAAACGACCGCATAGAGCGTCGGCGTCAGCTTCATTAATCGTCACAAAATTAGCACGATCGAAGGGGGAGGGACAAGACAGGCGTACCCCATCAACCAATTCCACGTTCTTCCGGACGTGGTCCACATCTGCTACATGAATGAGATAATATATTGCAAGCTGGATCCACCCTCCCTCTCCATGTCCATCCCTTGAAACGTCGTCCGTGCTCGACTCGGAGCTTGAGCCATTCCTGCCAAACCCACCCTCGCTGCCATCGCCCAACCTAGAATTAGGCGCGGCCCGAATGATTCGCGCTGTGTGCTGTGAGACAAGTGCTGTCTCAAGCGGAAGAGTGGAGGACGTTGTGGATGGTGGTGGGGAAGGAGTCGAAGGCGCGACTGAAGGTGATGGTAGAGTCAAAGAAGAAGGTATTAATCCGATCTGGCCTGATATGAATGTATAAGGTGGTATCTGTGAATTGAACACACTGAGAAGATGGATTGACAAAACGTCGACCTCGAGGAGGATGGGGAGGATCACCGATGAAAGGGAAGATTCACGTACACTGATAGCTTGTGAATATGGACCTATGTTCGCAGGTGCCCAGTAGCTCAAGCTCTGAACGTGAAGGGCCTTTCTCGTCGCTGTTTCTCCTTTCATCTTCTTTGTAACTGTCTTATTGTCCAACGTTCCACTCGGCTCCCCAACCCACGCTAGGCAATCCAGTCCAACGCCTACCCTGCCAACACCTACGCAAGCTCTTGCAGGCGGCGATGCGCCAAAAAAGGATGCGTAGGCAGCATTAGCAGACAAGAATGTTGATCCGTCGAGGTCTGGAAGGAGGAGCGTAATGGTCGCAGAATTTGGGAGAAGCTCCGAATGTACGTAAGATATTGGTGAAGTTTTGGCCAGCGAGTCTGGTTGAAAGGATTGGCGATACTGTGACGGCGACAAGCCTATACGCACTTTGAAGTATTTCGAAGCAGTGCGCGACCTCGTCTCCGACATTCGAGGGATGTGGGTGAGAGGTCGCGAGGCGGACGTTCCCAACAGCGACCCATGGACCAATACGGCGGACAGATGGCTCAAGTTCAGGCAGTACTTGCGGGTGCAAAGAGTTGGTCCCCGAAGCTGAATCTGGCGCTCCACGACAAAGAGAGTTCTCCACATGTTTGCGCAGAGTTTCAAACGAACACTCGAGTAAGGGAGGGACAGGGATATCGAGACTGGCTACTGGGGTAACCTCCTTCTCGACCAGTAGCGCGTCTTTGATTCGCAGATAAGCCACAGGCGCAACGTCACTCTGGACCACGATCACGACCTCTTTTACCTTGATGTTGATGCAACTCTTGAATAGCGGACTATCGATTGTGAAGGTCTCGTATTCCCCTCCTTCCCCGCACGGGTGTGTACCGAATCTGCGGTGAAGTGATACAAGTTTTGGTTGCATAGACGACAATGGTCTTGCAAGATCAGAGGTGGTGAGTCCCGCTCCTGCGATTTTGATAAGGATGGCATTTAAACCGGTAGATATCATTTCAGCGAGGAGAGAAGTCTGATTGCGTTGCCAGAGGTAGGCAAGAGGTGTCAGTGAGAGGCGACAGCAGCTGTAAATGAATGAGTGAGGGAACAGCGAGCGATCGGGTCACAGACACATGTTCCACGCGTACACGTTGATAGTTTGAGAGGATGGCGCCTACGGAGACGGCTTGTATGTCTGGGTGGTGTTCCTGGGACATGAATTAGGTGCGGAGGAGTGAATAAAATGGCGGACAAACCAAGACATTGCAGAGCAGAGCATAAAGATCTTCTGTCTCATCTCCGGCGACGCCACCACCACCAGCGGATTTGAGGCCATACTCTGCGGCCTGTTCTACTGGACTGCCTTGTATGACACGTCTGTAGAGAGGTACGTCGAGGGCCTGTGCGACGAGCGCGATGGCATCCTGACCGACGGTCTGGTACATGTACGAGTCGATCTCATCTAGTCACTGGCAAGTGAGGCAAAGGGGGTCTGTGAGGGACGGACATACCCTTTCCAGAGCAAGGCGAAAGCGTCGCTGCAGCCACGAGCTGGTGGTGGTTGCGCTGGCAGTGTAGGAGATTGAAACAGCTGTCCTTTCCGCCGCTGAGCAACGCGACGTATTTCATCGCAAGGGTCGCTGTTGGCAGCCCGGGCAAAACGACATCTATTAGCTTATCTTGCCGACCCCCAAATGCGGGGTGCCGCCTTGTGACCGACGTTATTTCCCGACGTCGACTTGGTCACTTGGACGCTATTCACGATGCTCTCCGCGCACTTCACGGGCAATTCGCCCGCCCATCCCCATCCCCAACACACACCCCTCCATGGACACACCCTTTCTTCTCATCCAGGCCAGCAAGCACAGTATGCCCACCACCAACATGCCATTTCTTCCCTCCTCCCTACCCCGCCTTCCTCACCCCCAACAATTGGCATGCATCCAGTAGAAAGCACGGTATCCCTCCTCGAGTCTCTTGTTGCATTTTATCACCAGGAGCGTATGTGGGTATATCGCACCCGCGCTCAGCTCGAGATGGGCCTCCTCCACCGTGCTCCCGATTCCCAACTCGACAGCTCCGCCCCCGTCGATGCTGAGCTCGACGACGATCCTGACTCTCCAGGTCAGTTACAGACCCAATCTGCGTCATCTACAGACTCCGGAAAGATGACAGAAAACGCTTCCCCCTCCCCACCGACAAAATGGTTGAAGCGTAAGAAGGCCTTCAATCTCAGACTCGAGGGCATCTCCTCTACACGCAGTATGCTCCCTACAGTCGCACGTGGGGGGATCTCGAAGCATCCACATCCGCATACCCAACACCGTGCTCGGCAGAGCTCAAATCTCAATCCGGCCTCAGTTCCAGCTTCTTCACACCAGACTGCAGTCCACGCGTCAACCTCGGCTGCACTCCACCCACATCCATCCGTGTCGATGGCTTCGTCAGATACTGCTGTATCGTTTTATCCTCCAACAGCAATTAACACGGTGACGACTCTGACATCCCCATATCTCTCCCACCCTTCATTCCAAGTTTCAACGACAGCCAATCAGCAGCCTCTTACGCCTGGGGTATCGACACCTCGATTCGTCTCTACATCCGCTCATCATACACATTCCACTGTCCAGCCATTTCAATCGCAGCCAACACACACAGGTCCGCTCGTTCTCGGTGCTGGGGGCCGTGAGCCAACCGTCCAGATACTGGAAATGTTTGAGCGAATGATGCAGGCCCGCATGGAGAGCTGTGAACGGGTGACGAGAATGGTTAGGGAGGCGAACAAGCCTGGCGGTATTGGCGCCGGAGGCACGGGTGTTGTCGGAGGGGTTAGTCTCGGAAGCGTTGGGGGACCAGTCGGCGGGTTTGGTGGACCAGTTGGGTTGCCTGTGGGTATGGGACCGCAGGAGATAGTCGGGGGGTATTCACACGTCCAAGCTACGGCTCAGGGACCTGATCCAGAGATGATACCCACGCAGACGCCCACGCAGCAGGGATTTCCGATTGGATGAATATGTTGTTTCGTACTTGGCCAGTTTTGTTTGTTCTGGAAATGGCAGTGTTGGCGCGGCGTGGCTAAGGCGGGAGTGTGTCGTCTGCTTGCTTTCAGACTGCCATGTCTGCCCGATATGCCCCCATACCAAATCCCCGTACCGACCCAGACGCCAACCCCGAGCTTGACGCTGCCTTCGATGACTCTGATGACGACGACGATTTCGACGAAATCAGTCCTCTCAATCCTCACCACCCTCCTTCCCCATCAGTAGACCACAGCACCAGCACCACCCTCACATATGACTTCGACACCCCCGTCGCAGACTGGGATCAACCCCCACCCGGCTCACCGCCCCCAGCGACATCCCTCGCACTCCCAAACTCTATAGGAAACTCCAACGGAACTATACCCACATCCGCACACGGCATGACCCCGCCCACACCGACCAGTTGGTGGGGACGTGCCACCACTTTCTTGCCCACTCGCTATGTCCCACAGTTTAGTCTATCTGGGCCATCTGGGCCATCTGGTAGAGCCCGGATAATGGGCGGAGGAACAGGGAATGATGGCGTGTTCAGTAACGTTAGCGCGAAACCCACAGCTTCTGGGACTCGCATACAGGAAGGTCAATCCCTGTCACGTCCCCCGCTCAATGCCTCCTTATCCTCACCTTTTTTCATTGCAGGCGACAGCATCTACATCGTCCCCGAAGAATCCTCTTCAGCAGCGCCACCCTCTTATGCCGCTGCACAGGCGGACGCAGCACCGCCGTACCACACTTCGCTCGTTCTCCTCCCTCCCTCCGGTCCTTATGATACCAATGCCCTCACTGGCCCACCAACTCAAGGTTCTGTCATTGTCGACTCTCTACCCACTGGTACCCTGTTTGCGTTCCTTTGGAACACGCTCGTCAGTACTACCTTCCAGTTCGTGGGATTCGTGTTGACCTGGGTCATGCATACGACACATGCTGCCAAATTTGGGAGTCGCGCGGGACTTGGCATTACGCTGATCCAATGGGGCTTTGCACTACGTGCTAGGCTTGATGATGCTATGAATGCTGGTACAGACGCATGGGAAGACCGTGCTGGACTCACGTTCGGCAGCATCAAAGAAGATGCGGATTACGACGACATCATCCCCTCAACCTCGCAAACCATACCCGGACAAGGCGAGAGCCGATGGGGTAACTCGCTCCTGACAGGTCCAATCGCGACCGAATGGCTCTCGTTTTTCTTGATGACCATTGGTTGGTTCCTGCTCTTAACCTCCTCACTCGGGTTCTGGCGCGTTAAACGATGGGAGCGATCTATCTTAGCTTCTCATACATCCAATTCCTCATCCTCTTCGAGGAGTCATGCCAGAACGCAGTCAGAGATCATGGACGAGGAAGAAAGCAGACGTCAGTCCTTCTTTGAGCGCATAGGCCTATTCCGCCACACAACCCAACCAACCGTCTGAGCTTGACGGGGGGCGTCAGCGCTGGGTCTGATGCAACCCCCGTCTCTGCTCAGGTTCTGGCCACCGAACAGGGTGGCGTACCGTGGTACTCCGACCCAGAGCGTGCGAGGAGAGTGAAGGAGACTATCACGAGCGAGCGGAGACTTTACGGAGATCCTAGGGTCGCGGGGTTGTTATGAACGATCACATACCCCTCATCGCTGTCATTTTGGTAGAACTCAAAAAGGACAAACTGTTGGGTGAGGTGACGAGACATCCGATCTGTAATGTTTTATACGCTAATCGCTGCTTTGTGTCGGAAGGGATTCGCTGACTTGCTACTCGTTACATTCTATAAATCTATTTTTGCTGGACAGACCCGCCTGACATTATAACAAACTCATCAGCGTCCCGTTGGACATTCCTCCACTGACGGCGCATGAACTTCTATGCATTGACACGCAACCTTGTAAACTCTGCTTTTTGTACTTTCTATTGCCAACTCCGTGATTAAAACCATTCGTTTACTTATGGTCTCTTCTTCAGGAACACTTCTACGTTGAACTCCAGTGCTGAGCAGGGGTAATTGATCTCGAAATTGGCCAACACGGAAGGATGCAGCACACCCAAGGTACCTATCACTGTGTCTCTGGACAAAGCTGCCTCCTTGACGTTGTTGAGGGTCGGCTGGATAATGGGAGGAGAGCGATAGTAGATCGTCGCAGCACGACCGGGGAAGTAAGCCGGGTCTACGCAGCGAAACACGTTAGCGCGGCACATTCTCCCATCCAAGAAAGAAACGCCTGACTGACCATCCCCTTCAACGATATAGTAACCGTATGGCTTGTCCTTGTCCCCCTTTCCGATCCTGGGCACTTCTAGCATCCTCATAGCCCTGTCCAGCAATCCATGCACAACCTCGAACCCAGCAGTCTTGCTACACCAAATAGCAGCTGCGTGTCTCTCGTTTCTCGCTTGGCGCTCTTTGGTAGTGTCCTTGAAGACGACATCAGAGAGTTCGAAAAGCCGGATGGGTAGGGGGTGAGAGCGATTTTCTCGGATTGTCTTAAGAAGGCCTGGGAGAAGAGATGTTCGTACAACTTGGAATTCAAGAGTTTTTGGGTTGGCGATTTTGACGGCGAAATTGCCTGGATCGGAATGATTCATGAAGTCAAAGTTTTCTTCATGTGAGCACTGCCCGTGTCACTATGATCAGTTCTACGTGCCGTCAAAAGGGAGGTGAAGGTGTGTACCAGAATAAGTGGCAGCCCTTCCACCCACCCGGCCATTGCCCACTCTCTTCGGATTACATCTACAAGTCTTGAAATTGCCAAAGGCTGTGCAACCGTACTCGTTTGCGGAAAGACGTCAGGAAGGTTGTTGAAGCCATAAGCAATCGCCGCATCCTCTACAATGTCGACCTCATGGAAGATATCTGGGCGAGTGCAAGGAATAGTGACGGCTATCTCGTCGGAGTCGGAGGATACATTTGGGACGAGAGACATGCGAGTGAGGAGCTGGGCGATAGAGGTGGTAGAAAGTGAGAGGGATGTGCAGGAGTTGATATAAGATGCACGCGCGGTGACAGTCCTCGGTGCGATGTCGGGCGACACACGGGTCGACTTATCCGGAAAGATGATCTTGCACGGTTCAATCCTGTAATAGAGGCATCAGCATTCTGAACATGTTATGGCAGTGGATAAGACTCTGGATGAACGCCAGCACTTTTGAAGGTATACGAAGGCGTCGAAAACGTACGTAAAAGGCTCTTCACAATATTCCGAGAACATGGTTGCGACTATATTGACGACAATTTGAAGCTTCGTGTCGTCCGTGGCAGTAACATCTATAAAGACGTTCCGTGTATTGAGCGAGATTTTACTGTGTTCAGAGTTAATGATGGGGGGGAAGGAGAGAACACGATCTTGTTGGTCATATATGATCGGGTAGACGGGTGCATCACGAATGATGGGGAGGTATCTCGCAAGATGCTTGTCGCTCTGTAAAGTATAATCATTGAATCAAACATAGTCGCGATCCCAGCGTCACAGAAGTACCTCGTAAACCGTCATCAGCTCTTTGGCAGTGTACACCTCCGTCTTAGAGAGTGGAACAAACTTGATTGTTTCTGGATCTCTGGCCTCGTATCTGAACGGGGGTTCGATCGTATCGAGGTCATGTGTACCGATAGAAACCAGCCAGCGCCGCCGTCCAATATTTTGGTGGAGTTTGTCTTGAAGGTCAATAAAAGAGGCATAGGAACGCGGGGTGAACTTTAGATTGCGGAGGATAGCGCAAGCAAACAGCGGGCGGACGCGTTGGGTCTGATGATTGGTTCGATTGAGTTGAAAATCCAATTATTGTGCATCCAATCACGCGGAGCCAGCTGGAGGACGTACGTCGGGGTGGACATGAACTGTGAGAAGATTATCTTCTCCGCCTGGGGGGTAGACGAATCTGTATTGTGGGGCTTCTGCTTTACCCAGAAAGACTTTGAGCGCACGGGATATGCCTTCGATACAAAGGAGATCATATCTTCGAGGATAGCTAGTCAAGTTCAACTTGACATGGGGAATGATAAAACAAACCTATTGGCAGGGACCTCTATTTTAAGTTGCTGGAGGGATATAGTGAGAATCAAATGATGTTATTGGTCAAGTGGTTTACGCACCGGTCTTGCTGCAGGAAGGCCATGCTTGATCATATCTTTTGCATCCTCAGTCGTCTGCGATCGCGCGTCATGACCTTGAGAAGATCTCTGATTGTAATGGTACAGAAAGCACGTACATCCTCATCTAGCTCGAGACCATACTCGAAGCATAATCTATCGAATTCCACCGTGGCTAGAAGGACAGATGATCAGCAGTTCATTGAAAGTAGGTCAAGCGATACCACTCACTATATTCCTTCCCGAGTCTCTCAAAAAGATCTGCCTTGTCCACAGCGACGGTGGGCATTGTTAAGAGAGGGTAGTGCGTAAACGCCGCTAGAGTTATCAGTGGCCAAGGTTGATCTCACTGAGTCTGAATCAAGGCAATTAAATGGCACGCGTCCCCCAGATACCCCTTGCTCAACATATCACACAACGAGCACGCAGGTTGTACTGACGAGCAGAATGTACCCCTCTCCCTTTATAACACTTCTCCTCATCTCCCTCGCGAATGCTCAGAACGAGCTTGAATCGATTCGCATCCAACATCGCGTCGTCCACCCAAACCTTCCCATAACACCTTGGTCTGAACTCGGAACCATCGTTCTTCCATCCTTGTATTCTATTTCTCCCCTTGGATCTCCTGCAATACTCGTCTCCTCCGACACATTCCTCGATGACCTCGTCCAGTTCGGGGAATCAGTGGACCCTACACTTGAAGGGGCAATGTACCAGGTTGCACTCGATCGTCCCGGTGCTTCGGACGACGTATGGCCGACCTCTGTTGTGAAAGCGGTATGTCGTGCCAATATCCTTGGGCCCCCCACCAGCTCATTAAAAAGTTGACTAGTGTCACCTACCCGGATCGACCTCTTCGCATCTCACCATTCATTTCTCTCCTTTCGGCCTTCCGTTTGCTCTGGATCACTTTGTCTCACCAGTTCCCCATGACGGCTCTTGTCCCCCTCCCGACACGAACAAATCATATCCCTCACACAATACCACCATTACACTCATGTCGCCACGTCAACCACCTCAGCACGTCCTTCTCCTATGCATATTGACTCTTTCTGATGTGCTGCCAGACCTGAATTGCGCACGCCGCCTCCACTGACAGCAGAAGGTGCACCAATAGCACCGGCTTCTGAGAAGAGCTTCTTGCAAAAGTACTGGATATACATAGTCATAGTCCTTGGCGTCCTTTGTAAGTCTCGTCCCAAAACAGTCTGCTAACGGATGATCATGTTCCCGTAGTAATCTCAGGGCCAGCAGATGAAGCTGCAGGGAACGGTGGAAGTCAGGGTGGCAGATGAATAGGGAACTTGAAGTCGAGCTTCAACTTGCTGGCGAGAAACGTTGCCCGCCGAGACAGTAGCTCCCACCATCTTTTTTGACACGTCGGCTAAATATTAATATAACATGCTCAGCTGGTAGACCCAATGCCGTGTCAGTGTCATTTTTGGGTCCGACCCACTCCAAATAGTCAAGTAGTGCACGAAACTCGCAGGGATAAGTTCTTACCTTTTCACCCACCACTTCACGGTACAGCTCAGACTCGATTCTCTGTTGTCGGTGTCACTTTTTGCATATCAAGCGATGCCAATCTTTATCCGTCCCGCGACCAAGGAAGATGAAGCGGCACTCTCCAAGATCTGCCTGGAGACGTCCGGGGCTGGCAAGTCTGCGAGGGGTATTCACAATTACCCGTCGCTCCCGGGTGAAGTCTACGCCCTCCCTTATGTCAATGTCCTTGATTGTGTATGGGGCTTCGTTCTCGTCGAGAGGCCATTCGAGACCTCCCCTCCTTCAGATGAGTCTGTCGTGGGGTATACGCTGGGCGCACTAGACTCTCGTGCATTTGAGGCAGCCACCGCACAAACCTGGTGGCCGCCTCTCAAAGCAAAATACGCCGAGGGCACCCTTACCGCGCCCCTACCAACAGAGGCTGATCGGAGATACATCAAATCTATCATGCATTTTCCTCCTGCATCAGAGACACAGATCGCATTCTCTCCAGCACATTTGCACATTGATATCTTGGAGTCTCATCAAAGGAAAGGATGGGGAAAGAGATTGATCGGGGTAGCCATGAAACATTTGAAGGAGAAAGGGTTAAAAGCTGTTTGGCTTGGGATGGATCCCCAAAACAAAGCAGCTGCCTTGTTTTATGGAAAGCTAGGGTTCCATACGTTCGATGGTGCTCCTGAGGCCGTGTTGGGGATCACAGTCGAGGAGTGGGAGAATAGATGGGAAAACGGTGTGGAATCTCAGTAAGACCGGGTTCGCATGTAATACTGCTCGGGAATTTCGAAATTTGATGTGTAGCATCGTACTCATGATGCTAGCGCCAGTGTTCGACAACTTCTCCGTTGGGTGCGTCTCACTTCATCTTCACCAAGTTGCAAGACATCCTTGCAGAGAGAACTTGTCATTGCCCTCTCATGGCATACATCCTCTCATGGCTAGCCAATGCTAACTCGTAAACGTTCAAAGTTCGTGCACAACACCTGACAGCGTCCATGGTATTCCAGAGAATGGCGGTAGCCCCGCCTTTCTCCATGGCACACGCGTGCTCTACTATGGATGCCTACTAAACCGGGTCGTCGACGTCAGCCCAAAAATGGCGATCACCCTTTCTGCATCGTTTTGATCAGCTCTGGCTGATGTTTCGGTCGACTTCGAAATGGCGGTATGCTTATATACGCACTCCGAGTCGCTGAAGGGACTTACCTCTGCAAAGTTTACTCGAACATCCAGGTGGTCTATCACACTCGTTCAATAAGCGGGGATGCCTAGAAATCCTCCCAACTTTCAAAACATCGACCGGGCTGGCCCTGGACCGATTTCTTCGTTACCCCCCAATAACCACGCCGCGACACCATACGGCGTCGAACGACGTGATCCTGCCAGCAGGGAACCCACGTATCCTGACATGGCGTACCCCAGCTCCTTTCACGTTCCGATACCATCTCTGCCTCCCCACGCGCACAGAAATTTCCCTCCTCCCGATAATATTCCTCTTGAATCCCGGCCCGCTGTCGCTGGTGGCACGACGGAACCAGCTTTGCGCCCCCAGGCAACCCCTGTCCAGAACGTTCTGCAGCCATCTTGCAGTTCTACTTCAACATTGAACAACGGCAGCTCAGATGAGGACATTGGAGCATTTGCCACGAAATTCAAAACGACGCATGACGGTGACCACCTCGATGAAAAATACGCACTCGCTTCGCATGAGCACCCCTATGACATTCCTCCTCCCCAACCTGCATATGATGCCAAGTTAGCCCCCCGTTCTAAGCAACCACACAAAGTCAGCTTCGCAGCACAGGCGGACTATAGAGACGAGAGCAAGTTTGACCCAGAGGCGCAGGCCCCAACTAGGCGGGATGACGAGGGTGGCTTGGAGGATGTTGACATCGACAACGAACCGAATTACTGCGAGATGAATGACAGGGATGGCAGGCACAAAGGGATCATTGCAAATTTGATGGATTTCTATGGGGTTACCCCGGGAATGAACGGACTGCCTTATTCTCGTTCCCAGGCCTACGAAGCGGTCGGGAAGTCGACCAAGCGTCCACCCTTCGGGCGGTATAACTCAAAAGACTCAGATTCAGACACCTACTCTGAGGTCCTCGACCCTGACGATCCTCGTGTGACAAACATCACGAAGCGTTGCCTCGATGATTACGAAGATGAAAGGCGGGTTGCTCTCAGACAGATGGATTATCGTCAACGCAGGAAGGAGCAACAGAGGATTCGTATCGAGTTCAATGTCACTTGTGAGTTCTACTGGTTAAAGCCGCTCGTGTTTTGATAGACGACGACGCTGCAGCTATCTTGAAGCGTCACCAATTTCTGCTCAAGCTTGCTCGTGCTCTGATGACCTTCGGTGCACCATCACATCGTATAGAATCGCAGCTTGTAGCTGCAGCTCGTATTCTTGAGATCAACGCCGAGTTCATTCATTTGCCCAGCGTCATTATCTGTTGCTTCGGGGATAGTGACACCATGACATCCGAAACACACTTCGTCAAGGGCTCAGGTGGTCTTGCTCTCGGAAATCTCCACAAAGTCCACCTCATTTACCGGACCGTTCTGCATGACGAAATCAGCGCTAGAAAGGCGACGCAACAACTGGAAGAGTTACTCTCTGCACAGCCATTGTACCCGGCCTGGTTCCGATGCGTCTTGAGTTTTTTCTTGTCGGTGCTCATCTGTCCGTTGGCGTTTGGTGGTTCCTTCTTGGATATGTGGGTTGCGGGCGGTGGTGCTCTCATCCTGTGCTTCCTTCAGCTCAACGTCGCAACGAAGTCGACCATGTATAACAACGTGTTTGAGTGCGTTTTTCCTCATTTTCCCCCTGGACCCGTGCTAAAACATTGTGCTAGAATCACCACCGCCATGTTTATGTCCTTCGCGGCTCGCGGGTTGAGCAGTATTCGTAGTCAAATATTATGTTATGAGGCTATTTCATCCGCTGGTATCATTGGTATCCTTCCGGGGTTCCTCATCCGTAAGCGAAAACGTCATCGGATGCCACGTCCGACTAACCTCATAAACAGTGACTAGCTCCCTCGAACTGGCATCTAAGAACATCGTGTGCGGTAGTGTCAAGATGGTGTATGCTCTCATCTATACCCTGTTCCTGGGGTTTGGTCTGCAAATTGGTTCAGACCTGTACCTTCTCTTCGACCCCACGGCCCGACATCATCTTACAACACTGGCGGCCAAGCTGTCTACCACCGTTACCCTGATCGGCACATTTGCATCTGACAACTCGACGAATGGTACACCACCAGCAGTTGGCACTTTCACCTTCACTAATTCCACCAATGTTTACATGGCGGACATTGTCGGCGGATGTTATCGCCCATCTTCGTTTGCTTGGTATATTCAGCCCTTTCCCTGGTGGACTCAATTCATAATCGTTCCCATCTTCTCCGTCCTGTCGTCCCTTGCGAACTTACAGCCATGGAAGTCGAAGGAGCTTCCCGTAATGGTCATCATCTCGTGTGCTTCGTATGCGACCAACAAGATTGCGAACCACTACATCTTCAATCGATCGGACATCGTTTCTGCTATTGGAGCCTTCACCGTGGGTTTACTCGGGAATATCTATTCGAGGAAGATGGGTGGCACTGCATTTACCTCCATGGTCACGGGTGTCTTGTTCTTGGTCCCAGTGAGTGTTCTGTCTCTCAAAATTGTTCTCAGAGTGTTTATAGACTCTGCAATCCCCGTCTTTAGTCCGGCCTCTCCCAAGCGGGAGGTATCACAGCAAACGGGTCGGCGGTGGACGTTGGAAGTGCTATGATTGCGGTCACAATCGGTATCACCGTTGGTCTGTTCATGAGTCAAGCCATCGTGTATATGTTTGGCTCCCGCAAGAACGCTGCAGTGTTCTCTTTTTGATCTAGTGTCGGGGACTCGAGATCCAGCCCTACCTCGTAGATACAGACAATTGGGCCAAGTGCTCATCGATTAGTATCATAGACCGCTGGTCGGCTCGTTTGATTAGAGATCATAATCACACAGTTCTTCGAGCTGGCTCTCAACCCGGAGTTACTAGAGACGATACAGCGAAGTCTTACATCTACACTCGTCGCGATAATGTTGGTATCATAGCTTCTAGAACATGACAGCTGGTGCATTCTCCACGCTCTCAATAGGTGTCTTGTGTCCAACAAGAGTTCTGATATTGTTGATTCCATACCTTCGATAGGTTGGTTCGAGAGGGGATCAACTGAGTAGGAATTCAACAGGCACGCACCGAATCATCGTCGGTCTTTCGAGACCGATACCCCAACCGTGCACGCGGACGTCCTTTGGGAAGCCCATGGGTTCGAGCATCTCGGGGCGGAACATACCACTGTTCCCAATTTCAACCCACTTTTGAAGCATGGGATGAAAAGCAAAGATCTCAAGTGATGGCTACACCACATCAACAGTCGTTAAAAGCCTGGTCTCTACAGCGGGTTCATTGATACGAACCTCTGTGTATGGATTGTATGCGGGTTTGAAACGGACATCAGTCATACCCATTTTTCTGAAGAAGACTCGCATAAATCCTAGGATTTGTTCATGACCTCAAGACGAACACAAAATGCAGACTCCATTGCAACTCACCGATAAGGTCGGCCAGCGATAGATTTCTATCAGCAACAACGCCTTCTACTTGGTGAAATTCAGCCAAGTGTGTGGCATCCATCGTCTCATTTCGGAACACTCTGTCGATGCTGAACAACTTTGCTGACCGGAAGCCGTCCTCCCCCACACGCAGCGAAACACTCGACTTTAGCACTCTACCCTCGTCGTCTATTTCTTCACCTCTGTATTTAGCAGCTAGTTTGTAGAGCATGGATGCTGATGAGGCAGTGGTGTGAGTCCGGAGGAGAAGCTTGTGGGATTCTTCGTCGGACCAGGGCGTCCGATAGCCAATAGACCCGTACCCGCCATATTCGTGCACCTCAGCAACACGCTTGTAGTAAGCCTCAGGGGGTGGCAATGACGTCGATGGATCTATTGTAATGATAAGACGAAAGCCATCAAGAGAGCGACGAGATGCTTGCCAGAGAGGTAGAATGTGTCTTGCAGTTCTCTTGCGGGATGAAGCTGGGGTACGAAAAGAGCATCGAAGCACCAGAAACCTGACTCGACGAAAGAGTTGGTTGGCATTTCCTCGAAGCTGGAGCAGTTATCAGGCAATCTAACGGGAAAGTGATCGTGAACATGCCGCACCCCATCTCTAAGAATATACTACGGATCTCTTCGCGAACTTTAAGGAGTGGGTGAAGCGCACCACCCGATGTCGGGATACCGTCGGCTTCGAAGTTGTATTTCTTGAAGGACGCCGTTTTCCATGTACCGCTGTAGTGGATCAATCTTCTATTCTGCGAGAAAACAGAACGAAAGCGTACGAAGTCAGCATTTCAACGGTAAGATCAGTTTCGAGTTTCGCGATGGACGTGCTGAAGCTTGGACCTTTGTGCACAGTGAACCATTGTCCTTTCCTGAACGAACGGAGAAAGTGTAGTGTGCATCATCGCGTAGAGAAAGTGAGGATACCTTTGGATGGTGAGTTTGCGCTTTCGTAACTCAGCCAGAGCCTTCTCGCCAGCCAGGAGAGTCCCAGTAGATTCCACCTCGCGCAGCTCAAGCTGAGTTGAATCTGTTATTTGTGCGACCTCGCGAATTCAAATGGATAAGTTAGCTGGATCAGTGTCTCTTAATACTGCGCGACTCACAGCCTTCACGAATCCACTTCCCTCCTTCGCTATCCAGTTATTCTTGAAAGCACGACCTTGACCAACCTTGGCTGCCTCATCGCCCACTTTTTTCTTTAACTCCTGGGCGCCCACTGGGTCACCCTCTCCCTTAGCTGGCAGCGCAGCCCACACTCTAGCTTCATGGGATCCCTCTAAGACTATCTGTGCACCCTCAGGTGTGAGGGCGTGAAGGGACGTCTCGTGGGTATCGTAAGAAATCATCTGCCGGATAAATAAGCGGACCTGATCGCGATCATATCGCGAGAAAACTTAGACATGCCTCGCGACTAAGGAGGGAGTTCAGAGCACCAAGAATCGTAATCTGCGCTTCATGGCTCGTCGCTGGATCTCGCTGTCCGGGTATAACAAGCGTCCTCGTATCTTGGATCGTGCCAGACTTGTCTAATGTGTCTAGGACGAGTTGTTGGAGTGCTTCTGCCATGGCTCTGTGTAGACCACCCGACGGTGACTTGTTTTTTATGTCGCTTCAAAGATCGAGTTACTGTAAAGAATGCATTTAATGGACAATTTAATCTCATCAAGGTCACATGACGTATGTCTAATCGTGAGCTGCCATTTGCACTTCGCCGAATACCACCATGAGCGATTTAGGACCATCACCCAACTCGTGGCAAGAACTATGGCAGCAAGCGTATAGCACAGCACAACCGACCCTTTTTTCGATACGGGATACTTTGGGCTCAACTACTTCACCACATCCCCGTATTATACGCGTCGGGCAACTCGACGCCGAACTACTCGACCAAGAGCTGGTACATTTGTTGTGCGAGCCACTGCAAAAAGCCCTGAGTCTCGTTAATGTAGGTCTATATCTTCATTAGTATCTATTCTTGACGGCCGGGAAGACCGCACTAAGAGCTCGATTCGATTCAGAATTGACTCTCATCATCCAACTAACACTTTACAAATTTTCGTTGTGGAACCTCGGAGCTAGTTATGGTGCTCGATTACAGGGATTGAAGTACAGCACTTCGAGCAGGCCCAGTGATCCAGTCTCTCTTACCCGTGCGTCTTCATCACTTGTATGGAGAGTTTATTGTCAACATCGAAACCACAGCTGGTGGGTTGCCTCGGCGAACCGTCGCTATTCATGGCATCCTTACCATCATCGTGCCCTATATATACAACCGTTTGCGTGCGTACGCATTGTCACGGGCTTGGCCGGATACACCTTCAAGCGACACACGTCGCATGGCCTGGCAGATGCTCACACGACTAGAATCAACGCATTCACTTCTCAGCTTACTGAATTTCGTTGTCTTCTTATTGGACGGCCGGCAAGTCGCAGTTGTCTGGATTGGAGTCTGGGTTTAACACGTTTTCTCAGGTATCGCAGCTTATCTGATCGACTCCTTGGAATGTCCCTTGTACCTACTTCAAGCCAAGTCAAGCGTGAAGTCAGTTACGAATTTATGAATCGCCAAATGGTCTGGCATGCCTTCACTGTACGTCCCTCTTTTTCGGATCATTGTCTTCTCTCATGCTTTACTCAGGAGTTCCTTCTATTCTTGTTGCCCCTCATAAACACAAGATCAGTTCAACGTCGAGTCACTAGATTTGTATCGCAACTAACTTTGCCAGCGATACTTTCGAATAACTCTAAAGGCGCTCCCCGGAGTTCCCTCCGGAAGCACGGTAAATACGAAGCACTCCCTGCAGATCAATGTGCAGTTTGTGCAGAAAACGCGTCCTATACTCTCAATCTGGGGTACTCCGTGGATGCACTCTCGGTCGCGTCTGCCACGGAAAGAGCATTGGAAACCACTACAGCCGACGAAGTTCCACCTTTCCCCATCTATACCCCGTATGTCACCTCTTGCGGGCATGTGTACTGCTACCATTGCATCGCTGAGCGTATGATGCGCACTGCCGACGAAGGACTGGATTCTGGATGGGAATGTTTGCGGTGCGCGGAATGCGTCAAGAGTGCAGACAGGATGGAGGCGGAGGAGTCGATACCAGCGCATTCAGATACAATGAGCGACTACGAATTTAGCAGCGATCTAGACGCGACGGACATGTCGGGTAGTGCAAGTAGTTACTTGGGTTCGCTCTCGGAATGAGTATTAATGCGTAAACGATCCCTTTTAATTGGTTGGTGTTGCCAATACATTGTCGATGGATTATTAGGCTACATGTTGGAATTACAGTCAGCTGGACTCGCCAGACTTGAGCATGTCCACAAGATTCCGTGTGCTAGAGGACTTGATCAGAGTATAATGGGATTCTTGCAATCGTCGTCCGGCCGCGATACTGTCAGTTACCCATTCTGGTTTGACTACGTGAACTGGGCTTCTTGATTTTGTTGTCAGAATTCTGTGGGTTTTTGACCCATTGAGTTGTCGTGATGTCACAATATGTGTTGCACTACTCGGTACCAATCTAAAGCAAGGTCCATTTCTGGGCTGGGTGATTTAGCCACAAGAGTAGGGGAACGTACAGTGTAATCCCGCCTGCTTGTGCGACAATTCTTTTCATTTCGATGTCGGTGGTACCGCTGAGGTAACCATCAATGTATATGCAAACATTGCTCAAGACTCCCTTGGAAGGTTCGTCTCTTCGTTGAAGGGAGAGCTTCCTCGAACGATCTTCGAAATAAACTTTTGCGGAGGCTCCGTGAGGAGTTCTTCTTTCTCCTCGCTGATGGCCAGTGGTGGCAGAAACAACAGTGTCTAAATGCAATAAGTAGCCTGTCTGAACAGGATCACAGGGCTTACCTGAGCGTTCGTAGATATTGGAGTGCGTGATGGGGTTTGAGCTGTCCGAGAGAGTATTTAAAAGATGCTTTGTTATCGCGGAAGAGGATGGTCTCTTCCCGTCTGCAGAAAGAGGTGCCGAGAGTCTGTGGCAGGTGTGAGTTGGAACATGATTGGATTTGGGATGAGATTCAGTACTTTGACCAGCGTTGTCTGTCCTCGTCTAGTTTTGTGCGCGGGGGGTAAGGTGCGGGTCTCTTGTCTAGTGTACTAGTTGGCTTTCTGACGGACAAGTATCTGTCCATGGCATTATCATTCTACTACGAGACACGCGGATTGAACATATTCAGGGGATTGTGTTGCACGTGACCGACGCGATTCGGCATAAATCACGGGACATGGACTCACCATGATCACTGATTGATCCAATGCTTCCCGCGCTTCGTCCATTATCTCTGCTCCGTCTTGATCCCGCACTTCTTTCGAGGAAAATGTCAGGAAAGTCGTATCAGGACGCCATTAACTCCCTCAACACTCTCCAAAGCAATGCCGCTACGCTTGCAGCCGTGAGACTTGGAGGTTCGCTTAACCTCAACAACGGGAGTGCTATCGCAGAGATGAACGAGTTTGTCACTAGGATAGGACTCACGGTATGTTTTACCTCCAGTTGCATCCTTTTCTCTCATGCCTTCTATTTCAGCCCGATGACCTTAATGCCCTCAATGTCATTCACATCACTGGCACCAAGGGCAAAGGATCAACCAGTGCTTTCACAGACTCGATCCTCCGACATGCAAGACCCGGGACAAAAGTCGGTATGTTCTCCGCTTTCCTGTACCACATATCTCCTCAACCGGCGCAGGTCTCTATACTTCTCCACACCTTGTCGCTGTCCGTGAACGGTTAAGAGTCAATGGCCGCCCCTTGTCAGAGGAGGAGTTTGCAAAATACTTTTTCCAAGTCTGGGAAAAGCTCCAGGATAATCCAGTATGCTTTCTTTCTCCGAGCATTCAGACTTTACACACCGTTCCTCCGTGCAGCCAATTACTCCCGAATTTCCACGCATGCCTGGCTACTTTCGATACCTGACTCTCATGGCATTCCACGCATTCAAGGATCTTAAAGTGGACGCAACCATTCTGGAGGTCGGCATTGGTGGAGGCGGTGACAGCACAAATGTCGTCCCAAAACCAATCGTGACTGGAATTACCGCTCTTGGGATGGACCACGTCGCAGTTCTGGGGGGTACCATTGGAGCCATCGCGGGACAGAAAGCTGGAATATACAAGAAGGACGTCCCCGCTCTCACCGTTGAACAACACTACCCATCAGCTGACCTGGAAGCGATCCTCAGAGAAACTGCTACGAATGTCAGGGTAGGTGACAAACTTTGTTGCTTGAATTATTGCTAAATTCCCACAGGCGTCTGAGTTCAGGGTCGTGAAGGGGCTCTTTACCTCGAGAGATATCAAATTGGGCGCGCCGAGATCATTTCACTTTCCCCTTTTCCCGCTAACCTTTCTGTCTAGGTCTTTCGGGTAGACATCAGTTATCGAATGCAAGTCTTGCAGTCGAACTGGCTCGTACTTTCATTTCGAAGATGGATCAATCATCATACTCCGACCCGGTACCTGAAGTCTTTGTTACTGGCCTGGAAAATACCAAATGGCCTGGCCGCTGTCAGACAGTACCGGACCCTAGCTACTCGTCGACGACCTGGTATCTTGACGGCGCGCACACGAGTGAAAGCCTCAAATGTTGCATCGAATGGTTTGTCCATCCTAGTGTTAGCAACTCTGAGCAAGTATCTCGATTTAATACCTCGTTCTTAGTAATAACTTAGCGCAGTAGACCTACAGCTGATGCGCGCCGTCCACTGCGTGTCCTGATTTTTAACTGTACTCATGGTCGTTCAGGCGAGACTTTCCTCAGGGCTATATTCAATGCGATCAAGGCACAGCTTTCGGCTTCTGATAGCCCTGAGGAAGCTAGCCGTTTCTTCGACCAAATTATATTCTGCAGTAATGTTACCTATACTGACGGACACTTTAAAGGCGGTAAGTGCCATGAACGGGTGTGCGTCTCCCCGTCTCTTTACCTGTCACACAGATCTGACCTCGGTCGCACTTGCTACTGCCGAGCACACTGGACCGAGTACCCAAGACCAGCTTAAACAAGCTTGGTCAGATGTAGTGAAAGAATTCCCCGTCGATGCGATCCATTCTCTGCCCTCCATTGAACATGCCATTCGGAAGGTTCGAGAACATCCGGCCACGAGAAGTACGGACGTTCTCGTTACTGGTAGCTTGCATCTAGTCGGAGGGGTCATAGAGGTAGCAGGACTATCTTCTATTGCTCTTGGAGACCTGTAGCATCTCCCCTCACACCATGTCGTGCAACTCCCGGACACAAATTGACTATCATCTAGAAGTATCAATAGTCGGTATCTAACGTACAGTGTTGCCTTCAACAGGGTTTATGAAGAAAAGTCCTTTGGGAGATCGGAGCTAGTTCAGATTGCAATAGCAAAAAAATATTACTTGTCAGGTATCATCAGCATCAATGTCTTTGGGGAAGCAATAGTAAAAGACACAGAACCAAAAAGGCTACTATTCCTTTGTTTCTCGGGCATAGTCAAGGGTCAGTGCCTCAGTTCCACTGGGTAGGAGGACCGGTTGTACAGGCAGCGTGTACCTCAGATCGAGCTCTTCCAAGACGGTCTTGAGGTGACGCATGAACTCGTTCCTGCGCGCCCAGCGCGCCCCCCAGTCCTGCCAGTTCGAACGATCTAAAAAGAGCGACATGAGTACACTGCGTAATACATTCATACGACGGGTACACTTACGTTCAACAGATATAGTGAGATAAATGGCGTTTTGATACTCCATCTTGTCAATATTGACAGTGCAGCCTGACCATTCGCGGCTGTTTGCGACGACGTAAGCCTGTATACGTTGTTTGAGCTGTTCGACGAGTTCCAGCGAGGTATTATAGGATATCGTGATAGTCGTACTCTCCCACCTGCTAACAATTGAGTCTCGTGTGCGTTGATAGAGGTTGGATACGACGTACATGGAAGTACTACGACGCATGTTGTGAACCAGTTTCGTGCTAGACAGTAGGGAGTTCGGCACGATGATCTCTTGGCCGTCAACTCGTCGGAATACAGTGGAGAAGAGGCCAAACTCCTTGACGACAAGGTACTGCTCGTCGATCATCACCAGATCCCCTACGTCGAACACATGTGTAGAGAAGATGAAGATGAGCTGGTGACAAGATTAGCGATTGTATTCTGCATTCACAATATATCTTACGGATTCAAACAGTGTCTGGGCCGAGTGGCCGAAGATGAACGAGAATCCGAGAACGATAGTTGCGAGGGGCACTAGCGAGGCCAACGTGTTATCTCGATTAAAGATGAGCAAACAAGCAAATACGATAAAAACGAGTGCAATGAAGACAAGGACTGCATCAAGCTTTGCTACCGCTGAACCGACATCCTATTCATGTTGTCAACGATGAAGGGTTTCGAATTCTGGGTTCTTCCTACCTTGAGACTTGCTGTGAGTGCTTTGCGTTCTCTGTAAATTCTTTGCACCACTTCTCGCATCTCCTGTCTACTGATATCACCATTTCCATCCTTGTCGAAAAGAGCGAATGCCGCATGCTAGTTTAGAACATCAGCTCGGGCACTCGGCGCAGCAGAAAGACACAGACAGCCTCTGAAGTGGACCGGAAATACGGGTAAAAGTCTAATGCAACAGACGTTCGTTATGTAAATCACAAGCATCACGAAGGACCAACAACGCACCCTCTACGACAAGGTGAGATCTCTCAGGACTCGTAGCTTTCAACCCTTCAAACAACTTCTTCGCCAACTTCCTGGCCGAGTGAAGCCCTCCCAGTTTTCCGTCCTTGTGAAGTTTGGAATTTTTTAATGCCACTTGTCCAATGGCTCCGCCAACCTGATCAACAATGATAGACGCCATGAATCTGCGCCGGCGACGTCTCGTTTCTGCTCGACTCAGTCCGCGGCGTTTGCTCTTCTCCGGGGGATGACGGCCAGTAGATTCGTGCTGCTCGTGGGCACGAGAAACGTCAGGTGGGGATGACGTCGTGGCATTGTTGGGGTTCCTCCGATGCGTCCAAGCTCCAGTCAGTCCTCCGAGATCGAGCGACGCGCCTATTGAGCTGAGCGCATTTTTAGGACCTTTCTTTCCGTGGTGTGTTTTTCGATTGGTCGACACAGGGTGTGCATTCGAAAGGAGATCGAGCGCTTTTAATCCCAGGCGATTCTCGACCAACCGGTCAGAGAGCGCACGCCGGTGGAAGTTGATGGCAACGAATCTGAGAAGGAGCTTTTCCACAAAAAGGATTACGGCGGCGGTAAAGAGAGCCTGTTTGATTCGCATGGTAACCTCTGAGAAAGTGACGTGCACCAAGAATGAGGAAATACCTGCATGACACGGTTGATGATGACCCAATATGACCCCGGTGGATGGTAGTAAGCTTGAATCGCAGACAGGGCTATCCATGCCCATGACACGTCAAGAAGCAGTTTCAGCCAAGCGGATACCGCTAATGTGAGCTTTAGGTGTCATTATCAGGAAGAGGTTTGAAATCGGCGACCAAGGTGAAGGAAATGACAGACCTCTACTTGAGTCTTTAATCGCTCGACCTGGCCACCGAGGAGCAGGATGATAATAACGATAGTGTCCGGTAACAGGTCGACAAACAAATAGGTCGCACAAGATGTTGCCCATATGATAGAGAACCACAAAGACCATGCGTACACTTGAGAGCGAGCGCCTCCGTTGCTTTGATACTTGAGTTCCACGACCAAAAGCGGTGTGATGAAAAACGCAGCGCCGATGACCCCAACCAAGAGAGTTCGGACAGGACGCGTCAGTTTCATGAACGCGAGCCAGAGGGCCCTGCCTCTCCGAGCATGCTTGCCTTGACGGGTCTCTTCTTCTTCTGCACCTGAAGGCTCTTCGTCCCAGTTGAACTCGTCCGAGGTATTCGTGGATGTGTCCGACTCGACTTGGGCGAGCTCATCATGATCACATTCGCTCCCCTTCGCGTCTCGACTCTGTCCTGCAGAGTCATCCGCACCATCTCCTGGCTCTGAGATGCTGGAAAGGCGGGTATCGCAAATGTTAGCAGGCTGTGGTTTGGATGTCATGGGTAGAACATGAAAGGGAACAAGTGGAGTGGGATTGATGTCTCAACTTGGATGCTCCAACGGCTTCTTGGCAAATCTTCCTCGCTCGGTATCACTGATGGACATATAACCATTTATATACAACATTCACTACGCGTGTTATCAACGGTGCTGACATGTGGTACAGTTGAAATTAGAGCGGCGTGACAGAATAACTTGCTCTGGCCCTTGACTAGCTGTGAACACCTGAGACACAGTCGACCGCGAAGCTGAAGGTACAAGCCAGAGTAGTACGGAGAAATCTTCCGTTGCCAGGCCAGAGCATCGAAACAACGCGTGGGTATCACCGGAGGAGACGTCGCCTCACGGCTTTAGAGCTGCTGCCCACCAGAGGCGGTGAGGCGGGACGTTTACGCTTGTGATGAGGTCATGAGGTGAGCTCCACACTCGGAGCAGGGTAAGATAAGAACAGACAAAGGCACTCACACGGCCACTTGACAAAACAGAATCTTGGGCAAACATTGAAGGACCAAACTGTTGAGTTGGGAGGAGAGAGGGCCGTTCACAACCACCGACCGACCGTTCTGGGGTCGTTATTCCCCCGCGAAGAGAGCTTGTTCCGAAGGGCTGGGTGAGAGGTGGTCCTTGCATGGGTTTATTTACGTCGAGTAACGCCGGACGCTTTAGTTGCTGTGGGTTACGAGGTGCTAACGCGCTCTGAGCGAAGTGCTGTGTTGGCTGGGGGTCTACCTGGTCCACGCCGGTAGGCCCAAGGATGTCCCTGACTCTGACCAAGATGCTCTCACGTGTCTCTGGCAAGGACCTGACGGTGGGAACGACTTGCTGGCGTTTGGGTTTCTTGACTGGACCAGTGGGGACGAGTGAATCCATCAGAGTGGCGGTCGCGTTCTCTCTTGGGCCATATGATGAAGATGCGGGTCTCTGGGTAGGGTGCAAGACGGCGAGTTCCTTTTCGATGAGAATTTTGATTGTATCCTTGTTCAGCGCGAGTTTCTTTGCACATTGTTCGATGTGTGTGCGCTTCTGCTTGGTTGTCTTCCTGCTCGTCCATTGTAGTCCGCAACCGATGCATTTGGATAGTCGAGCGAGCTGAGGGTCAACAGGGTCTTTCTTGACGACATGGGAGGACCGAGAGAGGGCTGGGTCGACGCTGGGGGTGTGGGAGGAGGAGAGAGAGGATTTATAGGCAAAGCGAGACAGGCCTTCTAATCGGGATGAGAGATCGTCACGAGGTTCTTTCGCAGCTCACTCACTATCGGGATCGCCTTCATCGTCACATCTTCTGCGTTGCTCTCGTTCCGGCTCAGAGTCCTCGACAACGTCATCGACTTGTCGCATGAGGAGAGTTGAAGTAGCTTGTAGTAACTTACCCGTTTAGGTAGTACACTTAATGTAGGTTTGGTTCGAACAATACGATAAAACAGCAAGTCATACAATCCGGTGGTTAGTTCACCAAGTACCTCCCTGTTATCTACCCTCTGCGCGCAGGTCTACTAGCACGCGACATCATCATAGGACCACCGTTGTCTTTGGGCTTCCATCATCGCTACATCTCTGCTTTCCTTCTCTTGCATATTACATATTGCGTATTGCATCCAATTACCAGCCAAGTCGGACGAGTGTAAGACAATGAGGCAGAGAAGTACAGGTGCTAAAATCCTGTATATCCACTCTGAAACCCAGCATTCGGTTGGATTCCCCAACCAGTGGGTCGCGGTGCCCATCCTGTTGGTTGAGCTGGTGCTAAAAGTCAACAAGTCTCATCGCGAAAGTTGACAGTATGACTCACGATTGACTCGAAGAGCATCGTATTTATCTGTAGGGATTTATGAGACAGACCAAAAGGCACGAAATAGCCCCACTCACCCGCCTGCTGGGGTCCAGCATATTCGTTGTCCGATGCGAATGTCCCAGATTTCATCTGCGCAAAGATATTCGCAGGAGATGTATTCGAACTTGAACTATTGTTCGACGGTGCTGGGGATGGAGTGGATACAATGTTGTTAAATGGCGACGGTCCAAATGGCGAAAAACCGGTTGGATCTGCAACACACTGTTAACAAATAGGTAGAATATCACAACCATACGCACTACTCTGTACTGGTGCCGCTGCTGTGCTGGGGAAAGCAGATGTCGATGCAAAGCCACCAAACGGCCCACCACTGACACCGGTAGGTTGAGTCAACATGGGACCAGATGTAGGAAATCCAGTAGGTTGCGAAATAACTGTCTGAGGGTTACCGGGAAACCCAGTAGCCTGGGGCTGCAGGAAAGATGGTTGTACAGGTTGGGGTTGGAAAGGTGATACACTAGAAGGACGCGCTGAAAAAAAGCCATTGAACCCAGTTTGAGTAGGTATCAAGGGGTGTAATAGCCCTTGGTTAGCAGGCACAGGCGCGTAGGGACCTCGTGGGCCATTCTGTTGGGGAAGGGGGAGCACACCAGAATGCTGATTCTGGAGATGCTGTCCGATCGAGGCAGGAGACGACCCCATACCAAGCCCATTGTCATAGCTTGGTGGCGGCGAGACAACTGGCGGCGAGACAACTGGCGGCGAGATTACAGGAGGCCCAGATGTAGAGGGAGGGGTCGGAGAGTGAGGTGAGACCCCCCGATTTGTCTTGAGTTGGCTAAGACGCGCCAGTTGATCGAATACATCAGCTTCCGTGGTCTTTGCGAGCGAACTAGGGCCAGTAGTCGTGCCTTCTTGGGTTGGGCCGGATGGGGCGGGGGGAGGTGTTGCGACTGTTTGGGACGCTAGGGGTACCGAGTGCGCTCTCGGCGGAGGCGCACTAGCAAGCGGGGTGGGGTCAGAAACAGGAGGTTTCGAACCTGATCTGTTCGTCCACGCGTCATCGTCAAAGCCAGAGACTGTCGCCATGGCGGAACTGGTCCGCTGTGGGGCCTGCACGGGGGATATCGTAGCTGGGCTGCTTGTACGAACGAGTGGGGAACCAGAACGTTGAATTTGCTCAGATGCAGTTCCAATAGCGTCTAAATCAACGGTAGATGGAGGTAGACTCTTGCTGGGCTGAGGTCTGCCGCGGCGTTGTGTATTATTTTTCAAGATACCGCCTGGTCCCGCGAAGAGGTTCGGAGCTGGGCTAACGGACTTCTTCGCATTTTCCTCCTCCTGCAGTCGCTTTGCAAGTTGTTCATCACCAGCCGGATGATCCGGTGGAACGGCTTGGGGCTTGGCATACTTCTGTTGGATGATCTTGTTTACACGAATAATGTCTCCCTCCCGGAGGCCGAGCGAACGCATGGTAGATTCCATGATGTCTGAGAGCAGGCTCTCGTCGATTTTGTCTCTCTCAAACGAGTGTGCATAGCGTGTACAGTCGTCAACGTCACATCCAGCGGACAAGAAGAATTCGAACCAGTCAATTTGGGGGCCTTTTTTCTGCGTCGGTACAGGTTCGCGCTTCTTAGCTTCGATCGGACGCTTGAACGCTAAGGGTTGGTCGTCGTCGTCGTTGGAAGCCCGTGGAGAGACAGTGCCCGGAGAACTGGACGGCTTCTTCATCATCAAACGCTCGACATACCGCATGTCTTCAAGGGACATCTTTTCAGACGGAACCTCAATGACCACACCGTTGACCTTGTGTAATCTGAGCTTTCCGTTAGTGTATCCAAGAAGTGCGGCTTCAACACGGAACTGTCCGCTCCGGTCATGCCAAATTCTTGTCGACTCCGGAGAAGGTGCGTCTGGTCAGGTGAGCCAGGTAAATTCGATACTCCAAGGCAAAAACGTACCCTTACGTTCACCGGACGTGCGTGTAGCTGACGAGTCCCGTGATGGTTTGCTCACCGAAGACCGCGAGCGGCTGGAGACCACCGTCAGAAGTGACCTGAGGCGAGAATAAAACTATCGTACGCGGATGTACCCTGCTCACTCTCGGTTTTTTGTTGTGCATGCTTAGTTGCTTCCCGTCGTTGCTTCCTTAAGGGCTCTGTGGCGGCAATAGCCTGTTCCTTTTCTAGGCGTTTCTTCTGTGCTTCCGCTGCAGCCTTCGCACGCTCTTGTTCAGCCTTCTTCCGTTCCTTGTCAGCACGCTCTCGAGATTCACGCTCCCTCTTCTGGGCCTCTTCACGTTCTCGCTCTTTTCGTGCCCGATCATCATCGTCTTCAAGCTTGGCGGGGGTCGAAGAACCTAAGGACTGCGCAACTGTCGGACGGAATCATCATTTAACTGCGTGACGACACCTACCTCGAGGTAGGATGCGGGCACGACTCCTTCGTTACCACGCACATTCCTACACTTCCACCACTCCTCTCCCTCCTTCTCAATAATAGACAATCGTTCCCCTTCTTGGACCGAAAGTTCGTCAGGACCGGTACCCTCGAAGTCGTATAACGCAGCTGCGAATTCGCCTTCCTGATCATCACCAGTCAAGCGAGCATTCTCTTCCTCTGCCTCACCATCATCTGAGGGCTCTCTGGGAGGAATTATTTCGGGGGACTCTTCCGTGAACCTAACAGACGCCCCGTTCTTCTTCGACGGGCTACTGCTTTCGACAAGGCGTGGTGGTGGGGTGGCTGCCGATCGATGAAGGTGGGATTCCACACTGGCAGCCCCCGACACAGCCTTGGCGCTAGAGATAGCCAGCTTTCTCGAGTCATCTAGCTTAGTCAAGATTGTCTCTGCTATCTCCTCCTTGCCGACACTGAAGTGCAACTTCGTCGGATTACTACCTCCCATATTGATGAGAATGTGCTTGTGCCTTTCAATTGTGAAATCCTCGACGTTGGCGGTGTCCCACTTTTGCACAGGTGTCTAGCGGGGATATAAATAGGTAGCCATTGTACTGCGAGGACCTAGGGCAATACCTTGTCTGATTCACTTGCGAAGAAGATTGACCCATTCCCGATACCAAGGGTACCCTTCTTCTTCTTGCCCTTCTTGTCTACTTCGGAGACGACCCAAGTCCTGATGTTGTCGGCTTGTACTTTGACAGGAGTCTGAGCGACAAGATCCGCTGGGTCCACGTATACACTGACAGGACGCGCTGGGGGTTTCGGCTGCAACACCAGCTGAGGAATGATCATAACTCATGAAAAGGAACCAACCGATGAAGGAACAAACTGGGGGCGAGGAGCCGGTTCTGGTTCTGGTTCTGGCTCCGGATCCGGATCCGGCTCTGGTGCTTGTTCCTCTCCACTATACTTTGAGAACAGTGAATGGACGTTTCCGGATACAAGGTGGAAGCATACCCCTTCAACGTAGTTCCCGGGGACAAAACCAGCTTTACCGTCTTCTTTCCGACTTTGAACAAGGATCCATTCTTCCTCGCGATCAAACACCAAGAGGATATCATCTTCTCTGATGGAGAGCTCCCCCGGGGCCGCCGCATCGTAATCATATAATGCCTTTACGATAGAAGTATGCTCTGCCTGCATAACCGCTCCATTTAGGTATTGTACTGTGAAAGGCATAGCAAAACTCACCTGCTCCACATACGCTGCGGGAACTAGCCCCGAAGGGCTGTCTTCGTCTTGTGAGTCACCTTTGATCTTCACCTTCCACCAGCTAATTCGACACGGAGGTCAATTATGGCCAGGAAGGTGAGGAAGATCAGACTCAACTCGTCGTCAGTCTTCTCCAGGAGAAAAACGATCTGGTTCTCCTTGATCGCAAGTTCATCTTCGGATTGAGGATTGTAGTCGTAAGAAGCCCTGAGAACTGCGAAATATTCCCCGCCTGGCTGAGCCATCGACATTCAACTGGGCTAGGTGTGAGTGGTAAGACTACGTTTCCGGGAAAGGTTACTACGGGCCGCCTGTGGTCAAGTCTTCCCACGACGCGTAATTTGCGTCTATTTGTGCATAATGAGTTTCGCGACTCGCGACTCGGCTATATGTACACTCGAATCCACACAACTTGAACGTCTTCTGTCGCGATCGATGATGAACCCGCCACTCACCGCCAGCGACGACGAGCTCCTGCAGCTAGTCACCCTCGCCGCGTCTCAGATTCCAGAACAGCTCAAAGCGTCCGGTGACCGTCTCAGAGCCCTCCTCGAAACCCACCCTGGCACCTACAATGTACTCCACCGAATTGCCGCAGATATCGCTCAACCCCTGCAGGTCAGACAACAGAGCATTATTCAACTCAAGAACGCAGTTCTATCTCATTGGAGATCCCGAAAGTTCGTCCTCCCTTTGTCCTCCGCTACTTGCTCCCCTTTGATCACTCTTTCAGGCTCTTAAATGAAGATGACCGCACACAAATCCGTCACCGATGCTTCGCTTTCTTGTCCGAGGAAGACGACACTGTTCGTCCATCTTCGGCTCTTTCGTGTCCAACTAATTTTCCCCAATAGATTGCCGAGTGCAATGAGTTGATTGTTGCAAAAATCGCTCGGCTGGACTATCCGCACAATTGGTGTGTCTGCACACACCGTTCAGCTATTTGCCGTTTACCATATAGGTGTATCAGGCCTTCTTTCTTTACTCAAATTATGCCTGCCGTTGAAAGTGGCTTGTTCTCCTTAGCCAGCTCCTCGGACGCGACCGTTCACTCAACACTTGCCCTGAGACGTAGTTTGAAAGTCCTTCACTCTGTCATCAAAGAGTTTTCCAGCATAAAAATGCCCGCAGGCATCAGGACAATGTCCCAGGTATGACGGTCGCTTTCTTAACACCATAATTCTTGTTCATCCCCGTCGCCAGATCACGGACCAACTACGGAACATCATCCTCGCATATTATTCCCAGCTCTCCCCCACAATACTGGACATAAATAGCTTGCCGGGTCGGGAACGTACCGTCGCTTCGCTCACAATAGCCCATCTCGCCTACAAATGTCTCGTTAGGATGGCATTATGGTCATGGCCTCGCATTATCAGGGACGAGAAAGGCGAACTCGCAGGACTTAAAGAATGGGTAAGTGTCTTGTCAAGGATATGTTGAACCAGATTCTTTGACCTGTACTGTCGTAGTTCCTTCAATTATTTCAGAGTTCTACCGTTCAACTTACGGCGCTTTCAGAGCTACGTATCCGCCTTGTTCTTGCTGTCCGAACCATGCCGGCCTCCGATTCAATCACGACCCTTTCCATCGATCAATTAACACGTCACATCCGTCTTTTCGGCAAATTCTTCAGGAGGTTACAGCAACTTGACACTGCAAAGTTCGTCGAACTCCCAACGTGTAACGACATGGTTTTGTACTACTGGTCAAAGGTTGTAGAAGCTACCGATCATCGCTCGGGAGACATGATTCAAGGTACAAGAAATTTGTCGGAAAGTTTATAGATTTCAACTCATTTTTTCGACATTAGATTCACCTACTGCCGTCTATCCAGTCCGGTTCCTTCTTCAAGCAATGGTCCTTTTTAAAGAAAACCTCGCCAAATGGACCCCTTTCCGAAAGGGCGGTCCAGTTACCAAGACCAGTATGGACAACTCCTTGGACGACCCATTCTTTACTGATATCCAATCTGCAGCGCTGTCACAGCAGTTTGTCGAAGATTCGGTCCGGTTACTTGTCACACGTTTCATCCCTCTCAATCCATCCGATCTTGAGGGTTGGGTGGCTGATCCTGAAGAATGGGTTAACGAAGAAGACAAAGAAAATGAACACTGGGAATATGAGCTTCGCGTATGTTTTTACATTTCGTAAATTCCATCTATTTTTTTAATGGTGTAGCCCTGTGGAGAACGCGTCCTCATGACGCTTGCAGCACAGTATCGGGACTATGTTGTCCCTTTGATGGAATCTACTTTTAGAGCCATGATTGGTGAGCCTGCCAGCTTCAAGTGTTTCTGTGGAGCATTCGTTCACCCTCCTGGCGTAGAGCAACCAACCGCGGATTTACCAAGCGTCGTTCAAAAGGAAGCGCTGTATTGCGCGATAGGAAGGTGCGCTACTAGAGTTCGCGATGTCATCCCGTTCAATGAATGGATGCGTCACAAACTTATTGTCGAGGCAAGAGAAACGAATCCAAAGTAGGACTTAATCAATGCATTTCGCGGCATCTGACAACGATCCAGCTTTCCGATTATCAAGCGTCGTATTGCATGGTTGATTGGGAAATGGATCAGTGATATGTGTGCACCTGCGTCAGATCCTGTCATTTGGGAAATCCTCGTCCATCTATTACAAGACAGGAGTCCCGGGTCTGATGCTGTTGTTCGGCTCACTGCTGCAAATGCACTACGCGAATGTGTGGATGTGAGTAAACCTATTACTAGTCAACGACCACCGAACTGAGACCTACTAGACCGTCAGCTTTGACGCAGCTGTCTTTGCTCCTTTCTTACCTGCCACGGTATCGGAGTTGATGAAGCTTATGAGCGAAGCAGACACAATAGAGATGAAACGACGGCTCGCAAGGAGCTTGAATGTGGTTATTGAACGTGCCGACCAACAAATCGTCCCCTACGCACAAATGATCGCAGAAGCGGTCCCTTCTTTGTGTTTGTTTACTTTACTGGTTGGTGACTTGTAGCTGACTATATCTTCTCAGGGACCGCCGCCGGGGAAGAGTGGTTGTTCAAGACACAGCTCCTTGAGGTTGTGACAAGCTTGATCCAAGTACGTTCGTTGCTGCTTGATCCAGCCTTTTTATATATCGAAAGCACCCTAGTCATCCAAAGAATATTCCACCTCTCTCGTACCACTTGTAGTCCCTTTGGTTCAGGAAAGTCTGTTGCCTGGGGTGAGTCTTCATATCAATCTCTCTTCAACCGCTCAAATTCCACCTAAAGGTGGCCATCAATCTGGACGAGGATGGCGTCAACCTCTGGCTTGCTGCACTTCGAAACTCTACGACTCTTCAGGATACTTCTACCTCGAATCTCCTCCAACTATTCCCTCTTGCTATGGCATTGCTCGCAAGTAATTTGGATCTATTAGGCAAGATTACATTTATTGTTGAATCCTATTTCTTCGTGGACGCGCCTCTTGTTCTGCAGGTATGTTAGTAAATATTCTTGTCTCTCATCATCGATAACTCTTGTAGAGCTTTTCGTTGGACCTCATGAATGCAGTCATGAGTGTTATGCTTGGTCAAGCCCTCCAGACGAATCAAAGAGGCGTTTTAAACTGCGTTAATTTTATGACGCAACTGGCTCCCTCGTCGCTGTGGGGAGAACCAGTACACAGATCCGGCTTCTTCAATCATATTATAAAAATTCTCGGCGACGATGAGGTGAATATTCGTTTTTGTGATCGGTTGTGTAGTACTCAGCCATGCGACAGGGCTCCTCAGTCATGTTGACAGAGTGTGTGTTTGTCCTTGCCCGTATCGTGGTGACAGATCGCGAGATGTTTCTTCGTCTCGTGTCTGCCGCGGCCCAAGTTGAAAATGTACACGAAGAAAAGGTTTGGGAGGTTATCTTGGATCAGTTTTGGAGACAGGTATCTGGTCTCATCTCCCTTGTTGCACCTTGAATCTTATTTTTCTACCTATTAGTTTGACCATATGTCAGAACCACGGCACCGTAAACTTCTTGCTCTTGGGGTTGCGTCTCTCGTCTCAACCGGTCGCCCCGAGGTGCTCGAGCGCGTGCCAAATGAGATCTTCAATCTTTGGACAGATGTCCTCTATGAAGTGAGAGAAAGTCGCAATCACACAGAGGATGGCGAAGACGGGTCAGTTCTTTAAAAAAAAGTCGTTGGTGCCGCCTAATGAGATGTATCTATTAGCCGCCTCAATCTCTACTGGGATATTGACAGTGTCCCAGCATCATATTACGCCGAGTCTGAAGGGACCCTGGAGTACGACCGTCGCAAATCGGTACATCCATATTGCGTGCTGCATATTCACATCGCTCAGTAATTTCTAGTTGCGCGAGCATGATCCGGTACGGACCCTTCAGCTCACGACGTCTATTGCAAGTGCGCTGCAAGAAGCGGAGAGGGTTTGTGGAGGCGCGCACACGTTCAAACGCAATTACCTTGACAAAACAGACCCTACGGTACTCAAACAGCTTCAGACAGAACTTGCCAGTTAATGGACAGATTGTGGATGCATTTGCATGTCTAGAAACTTAGTTTCTTTGCTGTTGCCTTGGAAGATTTTACCATGTCCCCGCTCTAATTCTGGTGCTCAACCTGCTATCATATTCTCTCGTCCTGCATATCACAGATTATTACCCAAAGAATCACAACATTATCAAGCCATATGGCCTAGTGTAACACGGATCGCATTCTGCCTCTCCATCGCAGTCGGTACGCGGATCGGAATGGGTGATGGTGTGCCTTCCGTGTGGTTCGTACCCTCAGCTCCCAGACAGGGTGCCTCGGTTGGTTTAGTATGGCAAGGACAGCCCGGAAGGCAGTAGTCGGTGGCGGCGGCAGGTGCACCTTGGGATTCGACTGGGGCCTCACGAAAATACTTGGCAGTGGATGGAAAAGCGTAAACGAGCAAAACTGGAAAGGGGAATGGACACGGGCTGGAGTCGATGTCGCGTGCCCATATTTCCTGATCGCACGAGAATTGCGTGAGAAGCGCTAGTAAAATGATCCCTGCTGCGTATAAGAAGACTTGGAGGAATTTCAATGCAATTAATTGGTTAGTATTTAAGGGAGATACCTAGGGTAGCATTGGTCCAGACCAACGCCAGTAGAGCTTTGTAAACGGCAGTGAAGCGGGAGCGAAGCGCACCATCGGATTCGAATACGAAGAGACCGAGCACTGTGAGTCAGATGATTAGCAGCGCACCATACCAGGTTGTCCAGACTTGCGTATCTGAAAGGGAAGGAGGGCGAAAACCCACGTTATCTCGACACAGACAATTTGTGGAGATAAGACCATCTTCTTGAGAATCCTGTATTAGGAATATGTAGACGAAGGAGACGACAGGGAGTGTTGGGCAAGTTACTCACGTCCAGATAGCCCCGACGAATGCGAAACAAGGGATAGCTATCAGGGCACCAAAGTTATTGGACTTGCTGTAGCCATGAACCCAGAGCACGACGGACAGGAAGATGCATGTGAGGGATAACAACGCAACCACACCTGGCAAGTCGGATTCACTAGTCCCAAAGGGTCATCGGACGAGGATTGGCTCACCCATCCACAGCTTACGAGCGGTCCTGAAGCTAAGAGCCATGATCAAGAGGAAACGGTATCCTCTCGGGACTAGTCGATGAGTCCGGTGCACTTCGGACATGGCTTGAGCTCGGGCTGCAACTTGAACATGGTCGCGGCTGACAACCTGAATGGCCAGCCGCCAAAACATGCACAGTCGCACCGCCACTGCTATCCGTTGAAGTACCTTCAAGTTTGACACCGAACTCAGTATCTTACCACTGGATGGCATCACCCAACGGTCAGTATTCCGACTCTCTATAAGAGATATTGACCTACTAGATGACAGGATACGATACTAAATTGCACAGCCATGCGGAGGACCATGGGGATGTCTCCAAACCTTCTTGTGAGCAGCCACCGAGAATACCACCTCTTACTGCTCACGACATTTTGCTCAAGTCCGTTCTCATGCCAAGGAATTCGTCGAGTTCCATGATCAAGTCGAGGTAGGTCAACTACCATGAATATTACCATGTACCTGATACGTGTAGCAGACCAGTGTTCACCTCTTGGACTCATTAGAGTCGTTCCTATCTACCTTCCAGAGGGACCTGTCGGCCGTATCTGGTCATATATCTGAACTCCAAGAGCGTAGCATCAACATCGATAACAGACTCAAGAGCCGTCGGGTGCGGTGTCTCATTATTTTTTGTTCTGTTAGTAACCTTGTGCACAGAGAATCGAGAAACCCTTGTCAAATCTCATATCTGACTTGACCATCCCGCCCACATTAGCTACTACATTACTCGACACCGAAGTTGGGGAAGCATGGGTACCGGTGGTTGCTGACTTTGAAAAGCGGCTCGACACCCTACGCGCACGATCACGCGTCAAGGCCGCTAGAGAACTGGCGGATGTTGTAGAGGCCCTCCGGATAGTCGTATGTTCTTTTCTATCCGATCCTTAAAAGGAAGTATCCAAACAGACCCATAAGACAGCGACGAAACTTCGCGCCTTCTTCCTTGCTCTGTTGAAAGCGATAAAAAATAGCGTGACGACCAATATGCAGGTGTTGCAGTCTTCCGGGTTCCTCAAATATCGTTCCCTGTTCGGGTTTTTGAAACGTCAAGCTGAACCCGTGGCGAAGGAGATACAAGAATCGTATATTGCTGCCGCTCGCACATACTATGAGACTGCATTTCGACGATATATCCGCAGTCTTGGTTTGCTGAGGGTAAGCTTTCGTTGTTATTAGCCGTCCATCCGTGATCGATGGTCTTCAGGCTCGGGTTACTGAGACGTTCGAAAGTATCGCAGCAATGTCGGGAGAGAATGATGACGTTCGCGTGGACTTTGAGCGCTTGACCTACGCAAAGTTGGATGGACCGGGTGTCATACTTGCGTATCAGGCTGACGATAAAGCTCACGTAAGTGCGTCGACCCTATCCGTTGCTGTCGGGTCTAAGTTTCATCACAAGAAAGAGCCGCTTGAAGCCATCCTGAGATCCCTTTTTTTGGTTCTAATGGACAACGCGACAGCAGAATATTCATTTGTTGTATCGTTCTTCTTCGTCGAGCCCTTGGAACCCCCACTTTCCGCTAAAGAGTTAGAAACCAGACAACTTTCTGTCACATCGGAACCTCAAGATCGTAAAGAGGACGACGATAACGATTCCGCGGCTGGTTCAGAAGTGAGGACACCCGTCCCGAACGCTGGAGTTGTTGAACCCCAGGGACTGGGCCGTCTCGCAATCATGGACAAGGCTGAGCGAACGGAGCTTAGTACCATCTGGAAGAAGATTTTTGACCCTGTTCTGGAGTATACCAAGGTAGATCATGGCGCCAGAGCCAGGAGAGTGCACATGACGGTTTAATTTCCATCTATTTAGACATTCTTGGGTTCCGTCATCGAACCTCCACCGCCCTCGACCCCCCTCTTGACTATGGTCCGACTGACGGAAGCTGTCACCACAGAGGTTCAAAAACGCGAGTGTACACCTCTGGAGACTTTCTTCTTCACTATGCGCCTGCAGCTTTGGCCTGTATTCCAAAAAGTCATTTCGGAGCACTGTGATTCACTCAAGAAATTCTCGGAACGTCCTAGCGGCTACTTCAGCAAGGTACCCGTAACGACTGATGCGTTGGTGATAAACGTAAGTATCAAAGCGCTTGCCTACTGCCAGCTCGCCCAACCACCTACAGATTTGCACACGCTACATTAGCTTGTTCCAGTCGTTGGTCTTGCTGACGGAACAGAATGAAGAGACCATGATATTCAGCAAGTGCGCTCTTGGTTATCATGTACATGTTTCCAATGGATTAACTTGTGTAGTCTTTTCCGACTTCAACAGGAATTGAACAAGCTCATTCTCCGACACACAGAGCAGATCACCGACCCGGTCGCGAGAGCTACTAAGCAGTCCTCCATCTATGAGGTTCTGTTGCAAGGTTTAATTGTAAGTGCACTCTGCAATGTTCAACGTGCAGTGTGCAAATACGTCTATGGCAGAAGGGGACGCGTCTTACATCCCACCCCAAAGCCCAGGGTGAGCTCAGCTTTTGGACGCAAAAGGAAGAGGGGGCTCGAAGAATTATCATTTCTGCGGGTAAAAGGAGACAGCCCGCGTAATAAATATGCTACTGCTTTCGTGTCGTTGGAACGGAAGATGATATCCAGTTACGAGGATCCATGTATAAATTAGCGAAAGATGCACCCAACAGTAAAATAATAGATGGCCAAGCGAAGTTTATGGAGAGTAGAGGAATCGAGGAACGTTCGATGCAATTTCAAGGACCTGATAAAAGTGTATTGGGCTTGGAGCTTTTTCAACGAGGTAAGATCACGGTGATTAGCACCAGTGAAGAACGTCTGATACTGAAAACTTACCAGTGATCGGGTTTCTGGATAGATGGGAAAGACGCTTTTAACAGATTGGTGGTGCCATTGGGCTTCCCTATTCCAAGCTTATTCAAGACATCCCGCACTTCGCCCGATCCTGCTGTCACTGCTCGCTTCTTGAACCCGGGCTTCGGCTTCGTTGGAGGACGGTGTGTTTGAATATCAAATGACAGCGCATGATCAAGTGTTGACACAGAGGGGGGACGGATGAGGGTGGGGTTAGAAGCTCCTGCTCGCCCTTCTAGAGCTTCCCTTAGGTCGGTGACGCCAACGCCACGTACAGATCTGGTCAGGCTCTGAAGGGAAAGGTTCTCAATAGCCATCAATGCAGGTGACAGCTTAAGTAACGGAGATCCATTCTCCGTCAGGGGCCGGTGTGTATGAGGTCGTTCGAGGGCTGACGCGGAATCGGTCATTTTATAGATACGTGGGAGGGTTTTGAAGCTCACAGTCCCTTAGGGCGGCTTCTGCAGACCATTGAGCAGTCAACCTGCGTAACAAGCCTTGCCGATCCAACCCGGTCGCCTCCTGAACATTTTTGGAGGAAACGATCAACGAGAGTGCTTCTTCAGTGTTCACATGTGACCATTCAGCCACCATCTCTGATTCCGTAACCGGAGGGAACATAACCTGCTCTTCTGGTGGGCGTAAAACACCAGGGGTAAATGCTGCCACTTGGGGAAGAGCTGTGGAACCGTGCAATGAAGCGAGTGCCTGTATCAGACTCAATCCATTAGCACTAAAGTAGAAAAGCTTTGCGCCGCCCCTACATTTTCTGCGAGTTTGATCAGCTCAGCACACTCCCACACTTGGCCAATGACAAGCCAGACACGGGTAACAACTTCCTTCACCGCTTTAGCACGTTGTCGAGCGGAAAGATCCGACTCGTCGTCTATCTGGGAAGCCACATCTAGTGAGAGGAGCATGGGGATTCCGGTTAAAAGGCCCCGAATGGGAACTTCTTCATGGATGGCAGTGAGAACATGGAGAATGAGTGCATGGTCCGATAAGGAGGCTAGACTCGCGGATGAAACCTTTCGAGTACGTTCCAGTAGCCTCTGGGTGTTGGAAGCTTTCCGCGACCGCGTGATGGTACCCGCAGAACGGCGAGAGGAAGAGGGTCTAGATAGTTGAATCTCTGCAGTTTCCATGCTTTGCCCGGGTGGGTCAGCACTTGGAGTTGTGGAAGAGACCCCTATGGATGCGAGATCGCCATTCAACGAATAAGCTGGAGATGGAGAAAGGTCGGTGACGGATCCAAGCGAGGACGAGGTAGCCAACATGAATAGATAAGCATGGATAGCGTGTAATGACCGCGTGCCAGGATCGCCGAAGAGCAGTAGGCTGATGTTGTTCACCTGGACAGGGGAACATTCTTCCGACGCTTGCCTTGAACGTTTGACACCGCCTGGGCCGCGGCGTTTCGCAAGTTCCTGACGCAGATATGTGACCAACGTATGCGCATAGTCACTTCTCACTGCGTAATCACCATCACATATCAGATTCAGCGTTTCATACCATATCTCTCCAGATACTCTCCTCCGCTGCGGAGCCGGTGGACTTGGTGAGAAAGTACCGCTGCTCAATAAGAATGAAGACTCAGGAGACGCCATGGTCTTGTCACGGTCATCCTTCCTCGCTGCGCCGGCGGCCACAATAAGAGCCGAAAGCCCAGCCAACAAGCATCTGATTGCTTGTGACCGTGGTTTGTTGTAATCGTCTCTTTCTAGAAACGGCGAACCATGAATCTCGACTGTCACAAGGCGACTGATGAGTTCGCTAGCCAGATCTTGTATCTGGTCAGAGTAGTAGACGTGAGTGCCGAGGGAGCCAATGCTCTCCACTAACAACGGAAGTAAGTCGTCGCCGGGGTTGACTGAGACTCTGCGAAGGACGAGTGTGATGAGGTTAGATACAATGTCTGAGGTGGAGAGGTTGACCAAAGGGATTGGTGAAGTGAAGACTGTGGTGAGCATCTTTGTCAATGCTTTCTGTTGATGACTAGAGGCCGGAGTATCGTGCGTCTCGAGTAGTCGCTCGACTAGCCGGGATGGAACGGCATATCGATATTGGTACTGCGTCCATTCGCACGCTTTGCGAGCAAACCAGCGGCATTGGTCTACCTTGTGCCAGAGCTGCGAATCATCCATGGTCTCAAAGGCTGCCTGTAATATAAGACCAATTTGTGCAGCATTCGAGTGCCGCAAAAGTAGGGAGAAGGCACGAAGGGATGCTGTCAGGACATCCGCAGACGAAGGACCAGATTCGCCGTCGATGTGAACATGAATAGATGCGGCCCTCCTTTGATCTGGGGGACGGGTACGAAATTCTGCCATGTAGACTGATGGCGTATTGTCCCTGATGGCCGAGGCACTGTAAGTTTATATGGGTAAGCCATACGGCACATGGCATGCGGGAGATGGATAACGGATAACGCACGATTCATCGAGAGGCTTTGGATCTGATTGCAAAATATGAAACAGGAGAGCGTGGATTATACGGGATACCTGTGACTTGAACTGGGTGGAAGAGAAATATAAAGCCTCCGAGTTGACTACGCCGGTGATTGCAGCTAGACCGACCAGACGTGTCCTGGATATTGAATTGGAGTTGGAAGTGGGAGCAGATAGGGAAGAAATTTACCTATTTCTTAACTCGTAATCGACGGATTTTATCTCCGCTGTGGACTGTTCTGCGAAGTGGCCGAGCACAACGAGGTAATTCTGAGTCATTTCTGGATCTACGCCAATGGCATGACCATCGGTATACGTGCACCACGCAGTGAGCTACAAGCAGTTAGACAGTGTGGCGGGACGGAGGGAAGATACACACGACGCTTGCTGCACGAGCAGAGATCTCGAGGTCAGAAGGAACAAGGTCGAGAGTGGTTTTGAGACAGGAAAGTAGAGAAGGAGAAAGGAGGGAGATGTCACGGCGACATTCGATGGCCAAGGCGCGGAGGATTGCAAGAGTGATAAGGAGGGAACTGCAAGGACGGTGAGCGACTGGAGGGGGGGGCTGCATTGAACGCTCACGCTCGTGCACGTGGGTTTCCAGCGAGTGCCTTGCTGCACTCTGATTTGGTGTGCTTCTCCAGTTCTGCGCCGAGCTTGTGCATCTTTCCTGGACGGTTGGTTGCGTAGTAGGTGAGACGAGACAACTCGTGGGCATTCGGACGATACTCTGGGCCTGCAGAGGGAAGAGCGGACCGGGGGGGGTAGCAGGCAGTGACCAGGGATACATGATTGGGAGTGAAGATGTGCATCGAGGGCAAGGAAAGAAAAAGAGTGCGGGAGTACTACATTGTACTGCCAAAGCATCGTGGGAATTACTCGCTCTCCTCCCCAAGAACATCAAACTGACCCCAGTCGAATCCAGCTGGGTCCACGACAATCTCCTTGAGCACCCCAACCACTTCCCCATGCGACCCTTCCATCATCCGCACCCATTGCTTGCTGATCATCCAACTAGCAACTCCCTTTGGCGGTACGGGGATCCCTTCCTTCGCCGGCCCACGAAACCGCTCCCTCCGGCCCACCCCTCGTCGAGGACGCTGTGTGTTGTCTACCTTGTCTTCTTCGTCTAATGCTTCGAAAAACCGTTGCAAGCGGACGCTCCGCCACGGAAAGCCTCGTATTCGGAAGAACGTCGTTCGTATCCCAGTGGCAGTGTCTTCCTCAACCTCCGACTCTTCTGACGACATACATTCGATTTGCAGTGCTCCATCAAACGTAACATGCTCAAACACCGCCATTTTATTGCGTGCTTCTGAGCGATTCCCAAGTTTCTTGCAAAACAGACACTGAGCAAGACCATGTACGCCTAGTAACTGCGCAAACATACCACTTTGCGTCGACTCACTCGCCGAGCACGCTGTGCCTTGAGGTCCTCGCGTTGTTTGTGAGCTCGTGCGGCAGAGTCGTCCCTCTGGGCCTTGAATTTCTGTCGAAACGTCACAAATGCCTGATCAAATACGGCATCCAACGTCTTCTTTCCAAAGTCCCTGTCCGGGACGTGCTTGTACAATCTCCGACTGGCTTTGAGGTCTTTGAGGACTCGCTCCTTCATGCGCCCATTATGCACGGACTGCCTCGGTGTCTTATCCCATACAAATCGGACAGGCTCATCCGGACCCAGCGGTGTGCCTTCTACATGACTGTCTGGCAAGTCCTTGTCCGTTTCGAGCACCATGACACGCAACAAGTGATTGCGCATAGCATGCTTGATAACGCATACGATATCAGCAACGACATGGTGATCGACTGAGTCCGTGTCGGAATTACCTGAATGGTGAGACAACGTGTGTCGTGGTGATTTTTCCTACGCACACGATACTGAGGAGGTGGTGAGTCGTCGTCGTCGGTGTTCGGCTCGTCGGTGTCCGATCCTGCTGGAGAATGTCCCTTGACGTTTCGAAGGGATGACAAAGGGTTTACATTGACAAACCGAGTACAAGGTAGTAACGGCGACGGGAGGTAAGCAACTGAAGTCGATGCTTCCGCGGAATCAAGTATGGGATCTGTCGACGGACCAGATATAGGTTGATACCCTGCTGGAGGTGAGAGTATCGCAGGAGTTGAGGGATGCGATAGAGTGGGGGAGGTACTCGGAGTCGGCTGCTGTGACGAGGAAACGAGCGAGGCATACTCGAGCTGCGAATGTTGTAACAACCCAGGATTATTCTGAATATGCACAGAAGCTCCAAACGCTGGCGAGGGCGCGGAGCTGCTGAAAGCCACACGCGCTTTCAATGCAGTGATCTCTTGCCGCATCTCGAGCATACGTCGTTCCATTTCCGCCTGGCCAAGCCTGTATTTGGCTTCTTGCTCTTGTTCCCAAGCAATCCTCCGCCTGCGTTCTATTTCTTGTGCCTCCCTCGTTGAAGCCAGGAAGCGCAAGAGCTCCTGAACCGCATGGATTCCACCACTGTGTGGGTGGGTGGAGCGTGTAGAAATATGACTGCTGTGAATGCAATAAGTCAAGTGCGCAGGAGATACACACGCCAGTTGCTCACATTGGTGGGGTAGGGGGTGTGGCAGGTGGCCTGGGTGGTTCGGATATAGCTAGTTCGAGTTCACTACGATGCGAAGCGTGTTGTGGTGCAGCCGGTTGCAGGGCAGGTGGCGGTCGTTGGCCCCCCAATAGATGTGTTGACCTGGATCTCGGCTGGGCATAATACGGATTAAGAGCATCAGAGAGCTCGCTGGTGGGCATAGTAGTCAGCCCTGCGATATTCGTGGCATCAAGCTTTGCAAAGTGTTTGCACGTATTTGATTTAGAGGGTCTTGCCTAACAAGGCACAACCAGAAAGACGCGTCAGCGGAGCACATACATACTAAACGAAACCTCAGCGCACAGCGACCATGGACGACATAGGAAGCCTCATTGGAAATCAGATCAGGGCCAGCATGCGCGGCCCAGTTGACACTACCGTTCCGGACAAGTGAGTCACCCCTAGCCCTGACGTATTGCCCTCATGTAGAGACTTGCAGTGGAGAAGTCATTCACATCTCATCGTTGGCGCTGTTAAAGGTGCGTAGAAACCAATTCATTCATGTGCGAAAGCTTATTCTCGTGAAGATGTTGAAGCATGGACGTGCTGGTGTTCCCATGGAGGTGATGGGCCTCATGCTCGGGGAATTCGTCGACGAGTATACAGTGCAAGTCATCGACGTCTTCGCCATGCCCCAGTCAGGCACGACAGTCACCGTCGAATCTGTAGATCATGTCTTTCAAACAAAGATGGTCGATATGCTGAAGCAGACTGGCCGGTGCGCAGTCCTCGCTGCGTACTTGCTTTCGCGTTCACTGAATCTGTGTGCACCAGACCTGAGATGGTTGTTGGGTGGTACCATTCACATCCAGGGTTTGGGTGCTGGCTATCGAGTGTCGACATCAACACACAACAGGTAGGACTGTCGCTGATCGGCCATGCACGATCTCACTGTTCGCATTAGTCATTTGAACAGATGCAAAATCGCTGCGTTGCGGTGGTTATTGATCCCATCCAGTCTGTCAAAGGCAAGGTAGTCATTGATGCCTTCCGTCTCATTAACCCCCAGACCGTGCTTGCGGGTCGGGAGCCACGGCAAACAACGTCCAACATTGGACACATCAACAAGCCCTCGATCCAGGCATTGGTTCATGGATTGAACCGCCACTATTACTCTATCGCTGTCAATTACCGCAAGACCGAGCTGGAGCAAGCAATGCTGATGAATTTACATAAGCGGAACTGGACAGAGGGTCTAAAGCTTAAAGATTTCTGTTCTCACAAGGAGAACAATGAAGACGCTATCAAGGTAAGCTCCGATCAGAAGTTTCTGTATTTCAGGATGAACTGTTTGCGCCGCAGAAAATGCTTACGCTATCAGAGGCGTATAACAAATCCGTGCAGGAGGAGTCTACGCTTTCTGCAGAGAAATTGAAGACTCGTCATGTGGGGAAACAGGATCCCAAACGGCACTTGGAAGAAACGGTGGAGAAGGCCATCGGAGATCAGGTTGTGCAGAATTTGGGCACGATGCTGCTGGCAGAACTGTAGACATTGTATACCAAGTGCGTTGCCCGCGTGACCACCATCTTGCTTACGGCGATCTGGTTTAACTGGTTGGCTGTACTAACCTTACGGGAGCTACACGGTCAGGGACGCCAATCGATTTGGACACGATGCCCGGTGTGAACCACAAGTATTATAGCTGCCCTGGTTTGGGCATCATGCGGGGATTATAAAACAAAGGAATGACGCCCATCATCTTGGCGCGGCGGATAGCTTTGCCTAGCCTGCGCTGCGTCTTTGTCGTCAGGCGCGTTTGTGTGCGAGGTTTGATTTTACCGAGCTCAGACACGAATGTGGCAAGCAGAGTTGAGTTGCTCGTCTCCCAGAGAGGGTCTATGCCAAACTCGCGGAAAACATCCTGCTGAAACGCCTCTTTCCGGCCGGGTGCTACCAGGGGAGGTGCAGTTCTAACGTTCTTTGGCTGAAAGCGGTGCTTGTACGAAAAGTAGTGAGGGCGAATAAACTTTTGGGGCTGTCAGCGGTGTGTGAAGAGGGAATGCACCGGGCGTACCAGACCAGGAGTGAATTTTCTACGGAAACCCGCTGCTTGCCACTGGGTGCCCGGGTCGTCAGAGGCTGGAGGGAGTGAGAAGCGGTGGACAAACAGGCAAGGAAGACATACTGCGCGCGTCTGCTGCCTGGCCAAGGATGTCATGGAGATGCTCCTGGTCACCTCTGAGGGTGGAAGAAAAGCGGAGCGTGCAAAGACGCGAGCGCGTTTGCGCCAAAGCGCGGACGGCGAGGTCGACGAGGAGCATAAGTTAGAAAGAAAGGGTAGCTTACATAATAGGTGAAAAATGGGGATGTGGGCGAGACCCCGGAGAGTCTCGGCATGGATACTAAATTAAAATAAAAGATATGGGGTGGGCGAGATTGAAAGGACGCCCAGACATTGGGAGCATCGCCCGCCCTTCACTTCGTCACTAGTCGCCGTCGCCGTCGCCTGATGCTCTCTGCCGCCCTCCTTTTATCCCCTCCCCGCCCTCTCTGATCCACCCCCTTCACTTTCTCTACATGTCCGACGTCCCCCATCGCCAGGCCCCGAGTCCCCTCGTCTTGACCCCCGATGTCAACCAGCACTCCACCTTGTCCAGCTCCCTTGGCTCGGGCTTAAACACCGTATCCATGCCGTTTGTCCGCAGACATGTCACTCGTCGTCTCAGGACGGCCAAGACAGACTGTGACAAGGAGCTCCGCAGAGTAATCAACAATATCACCACATTCTTCGAGGAGAGGCTCCATGAGGGTGAACAGGACCGCGACGTGGATCGCGACTCCTGTCGTGATCGTGACGCCGACCGCGATTCCCAGTACGGCGACAACGAGTCTCTCTACGACCCCCTCCTCTTCCAGCCCCGTCCCGTCTCCCAGGCAGACGATTATTCCGACAGTGGCTACGAGGCCGAACGAGAGGGCCGTCATAGTCGTCAGCGTGCGTCTCTAGAGAATGGCACTTGTTCATATCCTGCTCTGACTCATCGGACCTCGTCCCCGGGTCTTCTTGCAGCATCCACGTCCTCTTCTTTCGGCCCCTCCTTGCGCAGGCAGAACACCAATCCCTGGGAAAAGTCTGCTCTCACTCCTTCCTCTAGCGCCGGGCCTAGTCCCATCGTTCCTGCTACAACACTCTCCGATATAACCAGTCCCCGTAGGCAGTCCAATGCCATCCCTCCCACGGCCTGGCCATCCCAAACCCTCCCTTCCCGCAGACTTTCACGCACAGTCCATATTCCCATACGTCCCGTTAGATCCGGTCAGAGTTCACGCTCCACTTCCAGGTCTCGATCTCCCCTGCCCCCTACCACAACACACGGCAGCTTTTCTGACGTACTTCCGGTTTCCACCATCAATCGTCGTTCTTCACGCATACTTGTCGATGACCCCGTTGATCCTATCATGACCGCGCTCTACGACCTCATAGGCGTCGCAACCGATGTCACGGAAATGTCAACTGCGCAGCTTACAGCCCAACCAAAGGTCTGCGAGTCCCTTGTTCAGCGTGTCCAGTACATTGGAAAAGCTTGGGATGATCATCCAGATTGGCACGGACGAAATTGGTACGTGCAAGTCTTACTTGCGGTCGCTAGCCTCAGTCGGGTCGTGGAGTGGTGGGAAGCAGAGAAGCAGTTTTGGAATTTCGACGACAATAACGAGGATGAACAAGACGAACCTCTCATGTTCGTGCTCAAGCCCTCGGAAGAACAGCCTCCAGCACCGACGCCGACTACTCGCGGGCATAAGGACGAAGGGCCATTGCGCATGTCTCTCGAAGACGAACACCGTTTGCGAATGAGTCGGGCGGTCAGTCACGGCAGGCGTTCAAGGGATGAACACCCGAAGGAACTCGTGCGAAAATCGACCTCCCCGGATCCCTCATCTCGCCTGCCCAACAAACTACCAGAGCATAGCGAATCTGCTAGAGTTTTGGCTACTGAGCGCCTGCGTCTTCAGGCGGAAACTGCTCAGAACCAGAATATCATCATGGAGCTCAGTTTGGACGGGGATCACTTCATCTGGGTAAATTATGCATGGAGAGTTGTGGTTGGGTAGGATCTCAGCCTCTGACCTGGTGACAACCATTTGATGTTTGATATTATTAGAACTGAACCAGCAGAACTTTCTGGGACACGAATATCACACTTACTTGCGCCGTCGGATTGGAACGTTTTCAAGGACGCAACTCAACGTCTTCAGCAAGATGATTCTCACACAGTCGAAGTCAGGTTCCGGCTGCAAGTTCAACCTGACGGTCATCAGGAACCCCTCGCGAACGGCGTCCTTCACCAGCAGATGGAGGGCAAAGGTATGCTCATGATTGACCGTGAGGACGCGCAACCCTCTCACACGATGTGGGTTGTCAAACCAATCGCTCCTCCGCGGTACGAGTACCCGTCTCCCTCCATTATCTTGGAATCAGGAGAAATTGGTCAAGAGTCCCTGCCAGAGGAAGCACACATAACAGAGCGTATGGCCGATGAGCCTGTGACGCCCTTTCCGTTCACGCAGCCCATATCCACCGAACCTATTCTGTGTCGCATCTGTGAGTGCCATATCCCGCAGTGGTACTTTGAGAAGCATAGCGAGACTTGTGCGGAGGTGCACCATCTTGAGGCCGAAATTTGCGAATGCAACGAATCCATTAGTGAGCTCAAAAATACTATCAAAGAGCTTTTACTCGCATTGGAGACCTCGTCGCCGGCGATGGCTCCCGAATACCGCGGAGTACCTATCTTCTCCCCATCCACATCACCCAGTATGTCAAACCCTCTTCAGCTATTCCGGACGAACAAAATGCAGCGTGTTGGCGTGAAGAAGATGCAGCGTCGGCTGTTGGAACAATTGGATGATATTTTACAGGTTGCGCTGGAAGTTACCATTCCCTCCCTTAAGGAGGAGGAGTCGAAGGAACCCATCGAGCGACAAAGACTACTCTCCCCGACCTCGGAGCGGAAGATGACTCAAGTGCGGAACTGGTGCAAACCGATAATAGAGGATGCCGCGTTGACTCAACTAGTCGAGGATGCTGAACGCGTAATGCGACAAAAGGTGGACAACGTCGTCCGTATGCAGAACACCATTCGATACTCGGAGAAGATCTGGCACGAATGGAAGGAGAGAGTGGAAGAAAGTCTGGCGACCGTCGACTATGAAGAGGAAAGTGACAACGAAGACGATCTTGCGCCTATCAGCGGTGCGACACCTGAAATAATGGAGGAAACTGCGTTACCTCAGGCTACATCGGAGAGTGCTTCTATCAACTCTGTCGAAGATATGTTATCATCTGGTCCTACGCCTGTGGCCCCTTCGTCACCCATTTCCACTGTACCAAGCGAGAACCGGGAGCCAGTTTCCATGCCCGTTCCTACTTCATTTCTACCAACTTGGCAAATAATGAGCAAGATGCCAACCAGATCCTCGACGCCATCATCCATATCATCTCCTCTCGCTCTGGCACAACCGATCACCGCTTCTGCGTGTCCAGATGACCACCCACCCTACATGGATCTCAATGAAGGTCTTGCCGAGAACGGCACTCTAAGGGCGCCTCGATCCACCAACAATCTCCTGGAGCCACGACTTCTAGTCACACCTCCCCTGTCACCTAGCATTCTCCCTCGGGATGCCCCAACTGCCACTCGCCGTGGACACCGACGACATTCCACTGTCAATCCGATCTTCAGTCCAACTTTTTCCAATACGCCTCTGTCTCCTCGCCAGTCGTCCGCGGTGCCACTGTCCCGTTCTACACCAACCTCCATCAAGGATTTTGACATCATCAAGCCAATAAGCAAGGGCGCATTTGGTTCGGTTTTTCTTGCCAAGAAGAAGGCTACGGGCGACTATTATGCGATCAAGGTTCTCAAGAAAGCTGACATGATTGCGAAGAACCAAATCACCAATGTAAAGGCAGAACGCATGATCCTCATGAAGCAGGCGGAGTCACCATTCGTAGCGAAGTTATACTTCACTTTCCAAAGCAAGGAGAATCTTTACCTCGTTATGGAGTACCTAAATGGCGGTGACTGTGCTGCTCTCATCAAGTCACTGGGGTCGTTGCCGGAAGAATGGACTCGTCAGTATATTGCAGAAGTGGTGTTGGGTCTTGAGTACCTCCATGAACGAGGCGTTGTTCATCGGTAAGACCGAGCTTGTTTATATAGAGAGCCAATCTGACATATCACCGCCAAACAAGGGACCTGAAGCCGGATAACTTGCTCATTGACCAGCACGGGCACTTGAAGCTCACCGATTTCGGACTGAGCAGGATTGGTCTCTTAGGTCGACAGACACGAGAAGTACCCATGGGAATGGGACTTCGCCATCGCACGAGGTACGATTCGCGGTCTCGGCCCCCTTCCTTGGATTCAGGTTTTCTTGCTTCTCCGATGTTACCGTCCGACGGAGGTTCATATTTTGGGCAAGGAGCGTATCCCGTACCTCGGAATGGGACATCGTTGTTGCAGTTCCCCGCAGATGATATCAGCGAGTCAGGTAGTGGTTCTGAGTTGGTGTCAAACCTATATTCGAGGCGGAATAGGGCTGCAGACAGTCCATTACAATCGTTTGCCACGGAACTTACCACAGATCTACGCTCGCATTCGGGTGGCAACACTCCTCCTGGTGAGCAAAAGTTCGTCGGCACGCCGGACTACCTGGCACCCGAGACAATACTAGGTCTTCGTGGTGACGACGCTGCCGTTGATTGGGTGCGGATCCTCACATTATACCCGAAGACGTGTAGGTACTAATTGTCGTTTAGTGGGCTCTCGGGGTCATCACATACGAATTTTTGTATGGGATCCCACCGTTCCACGCCGAGACTCCGGAGAAGGTATTTGAAAACATACTCTCGGGACAAATCGAGTGGCACGAAGATTGGGTGGACTTCTCGGACGAGGTCAAGGATTTCATGCGAAGACTTATGGACATCAACCCTACGACACGATTGGGTGCCAACGGTGCCGATGAAGTTAAAAATCACCCCTTTTTTGAGGGGATTGAGTGGGATAATGTCACTTCGAAAGAAGCTGCGTTCATACCGCAAATCTCGGACCCGGAGTCGACGGATTACTTCGATCCCCGAGGAGCGATACCTCAGCTGTTCCATGACGACGATATTGCTATCACGAACCTGGAGAGTCCGGCTATCAACCCCGCCACCGCACAGCCAAATCCCATTTCCATAACAAGCAACCGAGACTCGGCTCCCTCTCCAGCCAGCGATGACTTTGGGTCCTTCAGTTTCAAGAACTTGCCGGTCTTGAAACAGGCGAACGACGATGTGATTCGCAAGCTTAAGACAGATCAGCTAGCACCCATCGCCCATACCTTGTCCGACCCAGGGAGCATCACACGAAGGCGTAGTCTATCACAGCGTCACAAGAAGCCTCCGAGCGTTGTGACAACTCTAGACCAAAAGACTATCTCTCAAGGCCCTCCTTCTCCGTCGACGTCGACGTCGTCGATCGCTTCCTCGCCATCAAGAACAAGTGTACCAGCCTCCATACCCGGGAGTGGTCCTGGCAATCATACTCGCAAACCTTCGGAGTTTGGCGCAATCGAGAGGTTCAAGCTGAATCACCTTGATGGCGTCGAGCGCAGAAATACGATGCCGAGCCGATTGCGCACTGCGTCTATTTCGAGTAGTGCGGGCGATGGGTCGGGCTCTGACAACTGGCCTTCTTCAGCAGGGCAAAGTTTAAGTCAGTTCGAGATGACGCCTCCTTCGTCAGTTCATTCTGTGGATTTGCGCAAGGGGCCAGATCCTACGGACCGTGCTGTGACCTGTTTATTGGCTGAGGACAATCCTATCACGGCCAAGATAATAGAGACGTTGCTCATCCGTCTTGGGTGTCGTTGTGTGGTAGTTGCTAATGGCTCTGAAGCGATTGGTGTTGCGATGGGCGACATCAGTGAGTTGTTGCTACAATCTGGAAAAATCTAAACTGAGCGCCCCACAGAATTCGACTGTATCCTGATGGATCTGCACATGCCAGTCCGTAAGTACATCTATCTTTGCTCCAGCTGCATCTGCTGAGGCCGAGAGATCTGTAGTGGATGGTGAAAGCGCTGCTCGGTATATCAAGAGCACAAACAATAGGAACACCAACACCCCGATTATCGCTGTTAGCGCTTACAGCACAGAAGACGAGCAGAACGGCTTGTTTGCAGCTTCCCTCTCTAAGCCGCTGCAAAGGGCGGATCTGCTAGCGGTGATGCGGAAGTTGGGATTCAAGACCTCCGCTGTCCAGGGCGTTTCGCACCCTCCTGTTAAATTCATCTCTTCTCGTGTGTCATGACCTTTGATGCGTTTGTTGTGCATTCTTGATTTTCATCTCATTTTCCTGCTGCACGTACACCACATACTCATACACCATGCCATTCAACATTCTTCTCGACTTCAGCACACTCATCAGCATCATGACCTCCCTCGGCGCTTTGCTCTCTTTTGCATATTGTACGTTAGAATATTCCTTTATCCCAACCCGCACACGTAGTACATCTTGTGTCGAGCAATGGTTGATTCATGAAGATTGTCGTTACTAACGGCTAGTGTGAGCTAAAGTTGAAGGGACGATAAATCAAGCGAGATGGGCGCTGTTGGGCTGCTGAATTGTTGACATGTGCCTTTACGCTGGTCTCACCCGTCCCACCGCCATCTTGACCTCCTCGTGCACCGTGCTCTGGACGAACCAAGTAGCACTGTCGAGCTCAACTCAGGCGTGACCCCATACAAGTACTTGATATCGATCACCCACGGGTGCTCCTTTCAAATAACCTACCCTGCTGACAGCGCTTGGTCCTCGTGCCAGGTCGTTTCTTAGCGATGCAATCCTACAACCATCCAGGTACGAACGTCGTCTTCACTCTCCTTTCGACTCAGTTTACCCTCTCCTTAGCTTGGCGGTATTCTCGCTCGCCCCATCACGCTACGCCCCTCGATGTCCCACCTTCACAGTTCACTCCCCTCCCTCCCAGGCCCCGGCACACAAGCTTGTCGCTCCCATCACCCTACATGTCAGAGACGACGATCAATGTACCGCAGTCATTTATCCCACCGAGCCTCATCCCCGGTCAGCAGCGCGCAAGAATCTGGGACAAAAGCGCTACCCAGCGGCCACGCACCAACTATGGCCCGATGCCCTCACCCTATCACTCACCGCAACGCTCATCGCTGTACGGCGACTATTTCTTTCAGCAACCCAAAGCCCCCCTTTCTCCACCACCACCCCTCCCCCAAAAGCCGCAGGCGCTACTCAAACCCCTGACCAACCCATTGCCGCCGGTCCCTCCCAAACCACCAGCACTGGCCATCGCTCCTGCCTCGAGGATTCCGCTCTATCCCACATCGATACCACTACTGGTTGGTCCATCTTCCCAACCTCCTGAACCTATGGCATCGGAGACCGTCCCTTCCCCCGACGAGAAGGACGTTGACCTTGCGCTCACACTTTCCGCGTCGGAAGCTCGAAACCGTGAGCAAGAGCTGATCGACCAGGAAGAGGAGGAACTCGCAAGAGCCCTGGAAGAATCACGACTATTGTCCAACAGCGTCTATTGTCTCGATGAGCAATCACCGTCTTCTTGCACCTCACCTCGACCACCATCCGTAGATCGGGCATCTATCTCTGCAATAAAGGCCTCTGCGCACCCTCCAGAAGGCGAAAGTTGGCTACACATGATAACCCCGACGGCGTCGACTTCATCCCAGTACTCTTCCGTAAACGAAGATATCTCCTCTTCACGTTCCTTCATGAACCAAAACGAATCCGATGACGACCCAAGTGATTTTTTTCGAGGGACGCCGAATGATGTTCAAAGTTTACACACATCCCGGGATACCTTATCTCCAACACCCCCCCTGTATGCTAACATTGTTTCTAATCTAGTCCGAAACCCTCTTCCTGCTCCTTCCCCGAGTCATTCGACTGTCGCACCCACCTTGTCCTCAACCACTTCCAGTACATACCTCCAAAGCGATTACACACCATCATCGGACCGCGTCCCCAGCTCGCCGTCTTTATCACAGACCCAATCCAGTAGTAGCGAACAATCGTCAATGCCACCCTTTACCTCGAGACCAAGCTGGTCGTCAGTTTCGTCTGAAAATAGCACGTCCGCCGGGCGTTCCCTGGGCAGCGAACTTCCTGCTTCCCCTGGGTATAAATCTCCGACACATGCGCCTGCGAGTCCTGACCTTTCTTTCGGGCCCTCAGCTAGCCTGGACCCGTTGGATGAAGAAGTTGAAGAAGAGGCAGATACAGAACCAGGACCATCCACACGACCAGTTGTCCCGCTGTCAGCAAACCATTACGTCGAACGAGAGATGCTGATGGGTATTTGTAGGTCTCGACTCTAAAATACACCTCGCATTTTATTGACACCGTCATTTAGCTTTGGGCTTTACTCTTCCCGTTATCTCGACGGAGATACTGCCTATGACTAATGTGATGCCAAACGTGATCACTCTTCCTTATGGCAAAGCGCCTGTTTTCCATTTCCAGGCCCCCAGTTGGCGAAAGTTGCTCAAGCTGATGGCTAGACTGAGCGGCACCCGCGTAGAGCCTACCGTAGAAGCGCTCAGCGTCGCCAAGCATGAGCTCAAATTACGAACTGTGATTCAGTTTGTCAAGGTGTGTCAAGACATGCAGAATGGAAATTTGTTATGCTCATGATTGGACCTGCCAAGATCCATCACTCTGCGTCTGAATGGAGAACAGTGCTCTATCTGACAACAGACCACCCTATCCCTTCCAACCTGCCCAATTCATACAAGTATACTAATGGCGATGTCACCGTCCTACCGTATTCATATACGCTGTCGCCGCTCCCGACTCTTCTTCGCGATAGTTCTGAATCGCATATGGCCAAATACTATGTTGTACCGTCAACGCCAACAACCCCATATCCCAACCTCCCGATTAATTTCCCCAACCTTGCGATGTATCTGCAATCGGCTGTGCAAGACTCGCGTAGAGCTGCCAGCGATAGCTCGAGCGGGTTACGAAAGTTGGCACAGTATATCGACAATTGCTATCAGACAGAAGCGGAGCGCGTTGCCCCGATTGATCCGGAGGTAGTTTCAAAGAGGGGGGTCGTTGGGGGTATGATCAAGCGTGTCATGAGAAGACACAAGTCAAATAAAGGCAGCACAGGGAACGAGGAGATATACGAGCTTGTGACACCGTTTGTGTCGGATGAATGGGGTTAGGTCGATGTCGTCGGTCAGCGCTTTGCAGGACTTTTTTTTTCGCGCTGAGAGAGACGACTCTCGACCCCGGTTGTAGCGACCTTGTCATTTTTTCGTTGTCGTTAATGTTATTGCATTGCATTGTCGTGAACTTTGAAGCCACGTTCCGTGTGGGTTACGTTTCCATTGAAAGTCATCTCAACTCGGACTTGATGTCGACCGTGAGTAATCCCCCCCAGCTTGATGCAACACCAACCATTCCGCCTCTGTCTGCCGAGGAAGAAGGTGTGTATGCCATGAGCATTAGCGCGTTGACCGCAATAACAAGTCCCACTTTAGATGCCATCATCCACACCCGCATCACCAACGATGAACGGGCTCTCCGCCGCATCGTCAAAAAGTTCCACAATTATGCCTCGCTAGCACACACCCCATTATTACCACCTGCCCACGGTGGGAGCGTCGATGATGCACGAGAGGCTTTCTTGGTCGAACTGGCCTCTTTCGAGTTGGCATTAAAGAAGAGCCTGATGGTTTGCGAGGCCGAGTCGAGGCAGGTAGAGGAGTACCAACGGGAGCGGAATAGAGTCGGTACGTGCTCTGGTCCACTCGCGAGCGTTCTTCGAAATACCAACCCTCTCCCCCTAGAGCAGGAACACGATCTTCTCCGCAACCAAATCAGCGAACTCAAGGTCGCGTTGGAACACGCCCAGATGGAACGCAAGCGGAAGATGGAGTACGACTCGATCACAGAAAAAATAAACACGCTCCCCAGTCGTGATGAATTGGAGCGGTACGTGTCCCATTGATGTCTCCTCCTTTCACATCATGGTATCCTAAGACGCGTCGCATTCGAGGTCGATTCTAGCACTGGAGAACGACATGGCGGCAATTTTGTCAGAGCACGAAACGCAAGAACGCATCATCAGAGGACAAAAGTCTGCTCTGGATAATATCGTGTTGGATCTCAGTTCCCTCCGCCTAATGGGAAAAGACAAGGAGAGCACGGTGTCACGTCTAGCCTCCCCGGTTCCCACACCTGCCGCCGATTCCATGGATGCCGACGAGGAGGCCCAAGGGACCCCACCAGCCGATGATGACAAGCATGTAGAGGGTGTTGAATCCGGCGAGGTCGCTGAGAAAGAGGACGGGGAAGATGTCGACTCGCTTGATGCTCCGTTGTCTTTGAAGCCGCATACTTTGATCAGGGATGCTACTTCACATTCAGGAACTCCACTGTCGTCGCAAAGGGAAACACACTCAGGAAAAGATTCATTCAATCAAGCTGAAGATGACGACATCGAAATGGGAGAGGTAGCAGAAGACCCGAAACAAATAAAGACGAAGAAAAAAGCCAGAGAAGAGTTAGAGGAAGGAGAGGCGAGTGATTCGAGTAGTGCACTATCCGATCCTCCGGACGATTGATGCTGTCGCGCGTTATGTATTTCTGTTCCATCGTCAGGAATCCGTAGTCTGCTGTGGTAGGTCTACCTCTACTGTCATTAAATCCCTAGCGCAAATAATCTCGCCCGTAAACTGTTTCCTCGCCAAGTCCGCTATCGCCTCCATTGTGGTTCGCGCCTCTGCATTAACGTCGTCGTTCCCGGGGTATCTAGGTGAGAAGTGGTTCAAGGCTAGCTTTCGTGCTCCGATTCGTGTCGCAAAGGTGGCAGCCATCTGTGGAGTTGAATGACCCCTAGACTTTGCCCTCGCCTCGACGCTCTCGAACGTATCAATATGTTTGGTAGTTGGATCTATGCCAGGGAGATGAGCATTTGTTGCTTCATGAACGAGTAAGTCGGGTGAACAAGCTATATCCGCGATTGCAGATGGGTCATATGTGTCACCAAGGATCACAATCTTCCGGCCCGGACGACGACGAGGGCCATGCAGAACAGTCCCATCCGAAAGTTCGACACTCTCGCCTTGTTGTAAACGACTCATTACCGACATCGGGGTCTTGGTCCGTTTTATGCTTGGGATGTAGTTTTGTGGATTTATTTTACCGGGAACAGGGGCTTCCTGGATAACATACCCCACGCATGGCACGGAATGCAAGACGGGGGCTGCGGAGACGCTGACAAGATCGTCCTTGAAGATATCCTTCCAGATTCCGCCAACCTGGGGTATGCTACGACTACTTGGCAGTTCGGACGTGTGACAGGGCAGCTCGATCTGACCGTCGCCGGGTGGATCAGTTGGAAAGCGAAGCTCGTGGACGACGTATGGAGCTCCCAGGAGTGTGTGTGTGTATGTGAGGCCAGCACGAACGTACGCGCGTGTTCCGAGTGGTCCGTATATCTCCAGTGGCTAGCTATCTTGTGAGCTTGGAAACTGCGGCACGTTTGACAGACCCACCTCGACATCGACATTGCCCTGGCTTTGTGCACGAGGATCCGCGATGTCCTCGACCATACCCCCAGCGCCGTTCGCGATCGATGCCATCAAGGGCAACAGACCAAAGATGTGGTCCCCTGTGTGTTCAATGGTTCAATGGCATCCCCGCCAAGCAGCTAGACGAGTGTGAAGTCGAACCATGGGTATGGGTGATGAATATTTTCCTGACCCTTCCCATCTTTACTGTGCTTTTTTGCATCCGATGCTGGGTCGCCTCCCCACAATCGAACAACCATACATCTCCACCCAAACGCAATGCGATCGCAGAGTGATTCCTTGTGGAGGATGGTTGCGCAGAAGCAGTTCCCAAAAAGCAAAGGTCAACTGTTCCAAGGGACCTTCGGGCAGTCATGATGAAACGAGGGTACAGCCATATCCGTGACCTAAAGATCACGTCCAGAAAAACATTGTCCCTGGCAGGAATTGAACCTGCGGCGCCACGGTTTCGTGAGATCCACAACGTGGCGATTTAACCACTAATCGACAGGGACTTGAATGTAACTCGAAATGCAATCCTGCTCAATCTGTTCGTTTACATATATGCGAATGTTGTCTATAGCTAAGTTTCGGAGACCGGGGACTGTTACCAGTCACATCAAGAAACGATTCTCGGTTATCATGCCGAATACAAGAGCATCTACACGCAGGCAGGCTTTCCAGCAGAAACCGAGAAAGGACACTGGTAAGTACTACAGTCCCCAGGTGGTCACGACGAGAAGATCTACGTCCAATACTATATTCAGCGACGGGTGACGATGACAATTCTATTCAGCATCCTCATCAAGGCATCGAAGGAGAGACGGAGATGTCCATCTTGGTATCTACATGTCACCTCTAGCTTAACCACCTGCAGACGACTTCCGAGTTCCTCTAGGACAGCCTGAGAGAAGCGAGGTCGGGCGTGGAGAAGCTGTACATCCAAATTCGAACTCTTGAGCAAGAGAACGGAAGCTTAAGATCTGAGCTACAACAGGTTCGACAAGACGTGGATAGCGGCGCAAGCGGGAGCTTTGGTTCGAGAGAAAAAAAAGCATCCCGACGTCGGATTCAATCACTGGAACGCACAATCACTAGTTTAAAGGCGGTAAGGGTTTTCCATCCACCGGCACTAGAACACGTCATAGAAGTGATGAATGTCATTATCAGGCTCGAGAGAAGGACAGGCGTACCATCAAAAAGGTGCATTTTCCGGTCATGATGCTCTCGCCCTGTGTTGAGTATTCCAGCTTCGAGATACAGAGGTTGAGCGGGATGCGAAAGAACTCACTGATGATCACGATGGTGCTGTACCAACCCGGCAGACTGTGGACCTTGGTGAGAGTGCTATCAAGGTAAGTACCATCATCTCTTGACATTATTGTGGTCCTGCACATCTCATCAAGCTTTTACGACACATCTGTGACACCATTGACATGAATACACTTGCAGAAGGAGAAGAATGTGCTATCTGTATGGAGCAGATGACAGTGGGAAAATGCTACAGGTCAGATGCCAACCTGCACACCCAAGGCTTCTATCTGAATCCAAAGTCAGCCTCCCATGCCGACACCCTGTCTGTGTTGAATGTTTCGAACGATTGGGCGACAGTTCCGATACGGTATCCGACCATCAGACAGGCTCAGTCCAATGTCCTCATTGCCGCGAAATCTGTCCGCGCGGAGAGTGTGAAATAATCACACATACTGCGGTACAACAATGGGACCTACTGTTAGATATCTCTCGGCAATGGGCGGCAATGGATGTCGGTGAGATAGATATCGGAGAAAAAGACGACGAAGATAGCTTTTTAGATGGTGGCTCTGTCGCAGCCACAGAGAGGTCAGTGAAACCTCGGCGAGTTTTTCTGCTTCTGAATGGCCTGTAGCCCTTGCTTAACAGAAACTCCTGGAGAGCAAGCAGATCTTGATCCAGAGATCTCTACTGCATCCACCCCACCTAATGACACCGGACCAGTTGCTTACAAGAGCTTACCTTCTCCCTTGAAGCGTAAAAGATTGACAGAGTTGGTGGCACAACGAGCGGTGAAACAGAGAGTATGATCTGCCGATTGCTGATGCAGTCCAGCTGCGGAGATGACGTTGTGAGTATGTAGACAAGAATGCAAAGCAAAAATCAAAGCAAAAATGAATGCAAAAATGATGTAGAAATCAGGAAACATGTCATGATATCAATCCATGAGCCCGTAGCAAGACAGCCCACCTAATACAGAAGTCAGGAGGGGACCAGCAGAAGACCAACGGACTTACTCCTCTCTTTCTGACTCCAGTTCGGCAATTTTCCGTTTCAGCTCCCTGTTAGATCCATGGAACGTATGAAGATGCGAGGCAAATGAGAGACTTACGAATTCTCTCTGCTCAACGCGTTCCGCGACTCTTTCGTTTGACACAAGTCCTTTGTCATTGACTCCCAAGCTTCGTTTTGGGGAAGACTGGCGTCATCGTACATCGCGTCCAGTTCCTCGTTAAACGCCTGAATGATATGATGAGCCCATGCGTTTGTTGTCACAGTCGTCATGTACTGACCTCGTACATGATTTCCTTTTCCGCTGTTGCGTCTGCTAATAAGCTCTTAACAAGCTCACATTGGCGCTTGGTGTGATGTAGTTCCACTCGCGTCCGATCGAGATCCGTAGCCTTCTAGAGCAAATATTGGTCCACAGCATTCAAGCAAACCGTCGAACTCACCTCCTTAATCTCAAGTATGAACTGTTCGAGATGACTCCGCAAAGTCTCATGGTGTGACATTGCGCGAACCATGCCTTGGTCTGCATCCACTAGCGATTCCTCTAGACGAGTCAAAACTGCCGGATTAATCACCTCAGATGTGTTTGGCGTGGCGTTCTCCCCCACGAAATTGCGCGGCCGATTGACTGGGGTCGTTGGGCCTTCAGCTTGTCGTCTACTAATGAGTTGACGCATCTCTTCCATCCGCTGTTGTGCCTCCTTGGTCTTTTCACGAGAAACCAATGAACACTTGGTAAACAGCCGAGTTGACATATTGATACCTACAATCGGCGGGGGTTTTGTTCTTTGGGAAGCGCGTGCAAGCGACTTGTCTGGAGATGAAGACCTCCACGAGTCAATCGAACTACTGCTTGAAGTCGATCGGAGTTCTGTGACACAGGACCTCATACTTTTCACAGCGCAGTGCGATGATTCGACCTAGGTGAGCGGTAAGCAAGCCAACAGAGAGACATGCAAGTGCCGGTCAAACCTCGCTGGTAGCTGAAACTACCGCTTGTAATATATTTTCCGTATACTCAGCGGTGAACTGTGGAAGCGAGGGGCGTGGCGGTTTGGACGTTTGAGGTGACACTCTCCGGGGTGAGACAACTCTTCCAGTCATCTTTGAGAGCGGCGATGTCCTGTGCTTTCGTGTTGGCGTATATGAACTATGCCCAGAACGAGTGGACGATTTCTTCTTGATCAAGAGAGGCTCAATATTACTGAAGGGCATCGCAGCGCCATTTGTTGCTTTGGGCGTACTCTCAATTTGACTAAATGGCCCAAACGCTTGCCGTTTGCTGCGGGGAAGAGGTGATGGGGAAGCATCGTCGAGTGCGGATTGTTCAAGGTCTTGGAAAGATAAAGACTCATCGTCTACTCCTGCGTCAGCGGGAGGAAGCTGTCGTGCCGAAGGCGCTGGACTAGCTGGAGGGAGGGGAGAGGGGCTGCGCGGTCCAAACCGACGATGCTCCACGGGGTGTGGTGTGTCGAGCTGGGATGGCACAGGCAGACCCCTTGCAGGGGAACTCGAAGCCTGCCGGGAACCTGGTACTGAGTTTTCCCTCGCTGTCGCCCCACGCGACATTGGGCGTAGTTGGAGCGGAGGTTCCTCTGCGGATACGATTACACTTGTCTGATGTCAAAGTGAACTTGAAAGCGTACCTTCATATATTGTGTCCTCCACAGTTTTCTCCATCGTGGGTGCAGGTGTATATTTACCGTGCTGACTTTGGCTGTTTCGTCTGGCAAGCTCCAAACGCATTGTCAAGTCAGGATCCGATCGGTCGAGTATTATTTGTTCATCAACCCTGCCTTCGTCATCTCCACCATCGCGCTGCTCGCGCGAGGAAGGCCGGGAAACCGACAATGCTGCCTGAGGCGAGGATCGGCCACTACCAGGAGAGCGACCTCTTTTAACTAGTTTTTTACGAGAAGCGGAAGAATGGTTTGCCGAGGAGTCGTCATCCCCAGAAACCAGGGACGTGGCAGCAGTGTTAGTCGATCCCGAGCGATACGAGAACTTTGCGAGACTACCATCCGCTGTGGTGGTGGTATGCGTATATGTTGATGACCGACTAGTGAACGACTTTGTGCGGCGATGGCTGCCAATGGACGTGCCGAATAGGTCAGCCTTGGACGACCCTGGGCGAGTGTTGAAGAGATTTCTGGAAATCACATCCAAGCTGAAGATATGCGCTCGTGATTTTGCAATTGCCGTTGGCGTGGCAGGGCGAGAATCATTTCCAATGCGGAATTTGAAGAGGCCGTATTGTTGGACTGTGATAACAAAACGTTAGAGAGCGATCAGGGAGGTCAAAGGCGACTCACTCGTCTGCACAATACGTCCCGGTACTCTAGAGGTTTGCACTATCTCTTCTTCAGGATCGTCATTCGGGTCACTCGAGGTGACAGAATACCGGGATATCTCCCCGGCCATCGGGTGAACCCTCACAATCACATATGGGGGCCCCCCCATACCGAAAGGTAGCGGGTCCGCAGCGCCCTGCGGATCAATATGCATAACAATCTTTGTCTGAAGTAAATCATGAGCCGATTGCCACATATACTAGACATGAGCGGGGACTACCTTTTTGCTTTCTTGTAGAAAAGCTGTCCGCTGGTAGACATTGAAATACGTGCGGGCAACGGTGGTCCGCCCACCTCTAACTTCAACTTCCTTCTCATCTGCACATAGTACTACAGATTGACCTGCTTTTGTTCTGTACTTTGCCTGAGCTGACCAAAGGTTTCCCAGAAAGCGCTCTTTCTCTGCCAGTGTTCGGGTAGGGTCGAGGTTGATGGAAGCAGGCGGAAACACCACCGAAAGCGAACGGAATGGCCGACCCGACCATCTATCACCTTGATCTTGTGGGGGATTTTCAATGTATATGTGGAATTCTTGTAGGCAAAGGCTTAGTGCGGTTGCACAATCAGAGAATCTATAAGCGTCTTACCAGCATCCCCAACATCAGCGACAACAACGTCGCAGAGATCAAACACCCCTTTGCAGCTCATACCGCCCTTCTTCATCCCCAGAGGCAGTCCACCGGTTTTAGCCAACTTCTCTACTTCATCCAAGCCGGACAGTAAACGTCCATTTTTCTCTCCGTTTCCTGGTCGTTTCACGACCATGAGCTTGTCGTCAAACAAGAACAGCGTACAATGCAACGAAGTGGCAGAGAGGCTGGTTGCAGACGAGGATGCACCCGGGGGACCATCCATAATGATGTCCTCTACGTCGATACAATCGATGAAGCGCCGCGAGTTTGAGATCAACCCAGCAGGAAAGCCGTCAATGGTCGCGCTCAGGCAATACATAACTGCTGCTCGTCTCGTGTGGTCGTCCGTCTCAGCCAGCGCAATTTTGCTTGCTATCTCGCCTGCTTCGATCACCTTTGCACGCTGAGCGTCGTCCGGCCCCATGAGTTTGACCATTGTGCGAAAGAGTAAAGTATATCGTGGTATCCGCTGCACGGGATCCATTAGCAGTTCGCGCAGCCCGACTCGATTCCTCGTCTCCGCGCCCGAATATTTGATCCTCTGCAAAACCGAAAGGCTACATGTTAGTTGAGGACCAACCACGTATCAAGGGTGTCATTCACATCAATGTATGCTGCAAATCCAGAGGACTTCTTCATCATCTCGCGCTCGAATATCGATTGGGCTTCTTCGCGCTTGACGTAATATTGTTTATAATGTTCGAAACCTCTGAGGTCTCTAAAATGTCGCAAAACAACATCTCCTAAATTTCGAGATCCGTTCGGTGCGACCATCTTTTCTAGATCTGTCAAGAATGCCTCGTTGACCGGTAGGAGGTTGTCAATGTTCCCGAATAGCGTCTTTGCCTCGTATGGTGGCAATATTGCAGTACTCTTGCTTTTCGAGAATTGGCGCAATGGATCTGCGTAGTCGTTTTTGAGGGTTCGGAGGCGTTTGACATACGACCGCTCGGTATTCACAAGTTCGTTGATGACCTCCGATAGCGCAGGCGAGTCCGTTACCGATCGTTTACGCTGCAGCTCGCCCTTGAACATGACGTATTAGACTTGGACGAGCATGTCGAAGGTGCCGCTCACTGCATGATGTGTGATAGTAGTCTCAGTCGCGGACGGCAAGATGTTGTTATCGTCCCGACCAAGCCATGGGTCTCCAAGCGACAGAACCAAATCCTGGACATCTGAAAGGAATTATCGGAAATTCGGCCATGTAGCACGCTTTAACTCACCATCAGGAAGTCTCTTCCCACCCTCACATCCCTCTACCACAACTCCGCAATAAAATACGCGTTTCGTGACGGTGGGGTCTGCACGTTTTCGGGAGGCTGTATCATCACCAGTGGCAAGGGGTACCACTTTTCGGGGGGAATTGTTTAGTGCCATCAATCTTCATCAAACCTAAGTATGGGGTATCCTGTAGCTTGCCGGAGTGACAACAGGTCAAAATGTGTCAGTGTGTCTGGCTTCTTTCACAGATCGGTACAACCAACCTGGGGCGCGTATGTCACGTGATCGAGATATGTTTGGACTCGTACATACACTCGCGAAAGGATACCTGGTATACATGAAAGAAAACTACACGAGAAATGCAATGTGACTAAAAGGGCGTGCTGCTAATACTATGCTATATGCAGTGAATCCAGTGCATGGATGCCGAAACATGGGATGAGTATGCTTGTAACAAACAATTATGGCAAGGAAATTGTCGAATCATGAATGTTTCAATGATCATAAGGGCACGGTATCGTAGTAATTCCGAGTGCCATGAGTGAATCTATGCAAAAACGAAAAATTTTCGTCGAATCCGTGTGGGAACTGATGTTGTATCTTCGCGCCTCTCCGACGATAGCACAGAAGCCGTCCAGCGGCGCTGAGGGCCACGTGAAGAGAATATACCCTTCTTGTGTGGCGAGGAATCGTCGACCCCAAACTCCGTCGTAGATGACCCGGCTGTCCCTGAATAGAGGCAATGAAGATCTGGCTGGGAGTACGGTCGGTCTGTGGTCGCAGGGAATAATCGTGGGGTGGCTTCTACATGCAAAGACCTTGTTGTAAGTGCGGAGGGTAATTCTTCACTAGGGACATCCGGTGCACTCCGAACCCTCCGACGAAGTGATTCCTTCGACCACCACCTCAGCAAGCTGGAGTTGGACACAGAACTTCTCGTGGACGATTCCCGGGTCAAGGCAGCAGTTGGAGAAGCTGACCGAGGGGTGAAAAGGCCACGGACGTTCTCGATCATCGACTTGCTCCGTTTTGGTACGCAACCCTTCTGACGGACAGTCAAGAATTCGGAGTGGGGATGGAAACCGTCAGCTTTGCCCGAAGGCGTTGGTAGAAGAGTGGGAACTGTGAGCGGGGTAACTGGTGTGGCGAAAGACACAGATGAACAATGAGACATTGACATTGGGGAAGGCGACTCGAGAAGGGGCTCGTTACCACCTTCATCTCCTTCGTGAGATGTTGCTTTAGTTATTGCGACAATTTTGAGCTTGCTGGGATGTTGCCTCCTCTTCACTGGTTTGGGTACGACGGAATGCACAGAAGTCATATAGTTTTCCGTGTCACCAAGCATTCCATTGCCATCAACAAAGCTCCTTTTGCGAGGGACGAGGACACTCTCGCGTTTCGTCAATCTGTTCTTCGCAGCGACGCTCATTGCGCTTGCCATGGTCAGCGCTGAGGTGGACCTGGAGAAGGAACGGGTAACTCTCTGGGCCTCGAAAAGATCTTCTTCGTGCGTATGAGCATGAAAGCGCGCGGTAAGGCACTTCTCTGAAAAGACGTCTAGTAAACCACGATCGACCTGTTCTCTCGCGGAAGCTGTCGATCGAACGAGGTGGAACACGTTCGATTCCGGCATTGGGGCTGGATTAGCAGCAATCGACGACCGACGGCTAGGTCCCACCACGAGCGGAACCGTGATGTCAACTTTCGCAGAATCCCCCGCACGAAAATGGCTCTGCGAAGCACTTTGCGACACCAGTGGAGGAAGTGCAATTTCTCCAGAGTTTAGAACAGCCGATTCGACATCATCTAGCTCTGGGATAGATTGTATTGTTGGCAATGGACTGATTGTCTCGAATTGCATGTCCTCCAGTAGGAAGGCGGTGAAGTCGGCTTGAAGGCTTGAAGGAGGTTCATCGCTCCACGGCACCTCTTCCGTGATAGCTCGTCGGATAGCCTCTACCCATATATCCTTTTCACGGCGGCACGACGCCGCGAATTCGAACATATGCGCTTTCGATGATATGCGAAACCAACTCGGTAGCAAGACTACCCAATTATCATCAGAACGATTCATAGTAATGAGATACTACATACCATCGTCAAGATTTGAGTCCACCAACTCAAATCCTCTCAGGTTGAACCAATGTTTTGGTTCATATGCCTTTGACTTGGCGACTTTCACCAGGACAAGGAACGCGCCAGGAAACAGGAACGCGCCAAGATACTTCGCTCTAACGGTGCCGAGCCTAGCCATATTTGTGCCACGATAATGGATAACATCCAGAGAACCAGAAAGGTGGCAAGGCGCCAAGGACGATAGGAAGGCTGACAACGAAGCAGATTGGGGAGGTCTGTTATGATTCGCAACCGAGGTCAGGAGACCCTGAGTAATTCGGGACACGATTTGAGCAGATTTGGCAAAGAGGTCTTGTTGTCGGCGAGCTTCATCTACCAAACGAGCGACCGTTCGCATGGTCCACAGCGCAGTTTGTACGGCGTCCTGACTATCCCCAGGTGTAGAGGCGGACTCATGAGAGCCATCACTGAACCTCTGTAGCCGAGTTCTCTCTTGAAGCTGATCGAAAAGAAGGGGATACCTGCAAACCCTCTGGACAGGTTTGATCATGTAATCCATGAACATAAGCCGCGGTCGTCGACTGCTCGCGTCCCTATGGGTATGGCCACTCTCAGAGGCACTGAGGATGGGCGGTTTCATATTTTCACTGGACAGTGCGTCCAGAGATGAAAGGGAATGCCGCCTCTTGTATAGATCCAAAAGCTGTTTTCTGGACTCGGAGGAAGGGAAGAGTTCTTCGGAGACGTCCCGTAACTGGATTTCTGCAGCAACGGCAGCACACTGCAGCTCGAAAGCGTCCCATTCAGTCGGGTATCTGTGCTGAACCTTGCGTACTATATCAAACGCTTCCGAGTGACCAGAACAGAAAGATTGATATTGGTCAAAGTCGGGAGCCTGTATGAGACGCTCAGAAGAGAAGACCGTGGGACAACGAAGGGCGTACATGATCGACAAATACTGCCGAGACAGCGTCTATGGCGCGACGGACATCCATGGGAGAGTTGCAGTGGGATTGAGCGCTATTCTCGGAGAGAATTTCCCGCAGACTCATTGAGATGCCAAAGGATGAGAGAATTTGACGGAGCTGAGAAACAAGCCTCTCATGGAGGTCGAGGATCTCCTCCGCGTTTCTGGTGATAGCGTCGAGGTCAGAGGCAGAGAATAGATGCCGCGTGGTACATTTCTCCACTCTCGCGGGAATAGAATGTGGTAAAGCGGGGCCAGAGGGGTGGCTCTCGCTTTGGTGTGTCAAAGTGAGTAGAGACGTGGTCCCGTTGAGATGATGGTGGCATTGTGTGCGGAGGGACATGGCTTGGGAGTGAATAGAGGGAGGACGCGAAAAGTAGCCGATGGTGGGATTTGACGAAGAGCCTGCTAGTGGCGAGGAGGAACGGTTTTTCAAAACGGGAAGGAGGCGAAGATATACCTGGGAGAAATGATTTGATTCCAGACACGAAACAGAGGGAGGAATGATTACCGAGACGAGCGTTCTCAAGTCGAGAAGGTAGCGGAGCTCCGTGGACAAGAGCTCCGAGAGGGCGTGGTGTCGTCTTGAGGCCTCGCGTTGTGTGATGTGCAGCAAGGGGTCTTGAACAGCGGGGGTGTCTGTGTCGCTGGGGTCTGTGTTGTGAGGGCGGGTATCTTGTTCGGGGTCAGAAACATCGACGGTGAGAGAGAAGGTCGGGCGGGTGCAAGACGAGGGAGGGGGAGGGAGAGGCTTGAAGAGTGTCATGGCGGGGAGTGACGCGGAGCGCCTGTTTAGTGGAGGGTCAAGATGGCGGGAGGGGGGACAGTCGGGGAGAGATACGGAATGGGGGAGTGGAGCATTTTGAGGGAGAACCGTAGTCATTAGAGATGATGATCAAGTCGAACTTGAAACGACGATACTTCCGTAATAGGGATACCGAACCCTCGCGAGTCACGGCCCGACCCTGACCCGATCCGGTTCTTCGGTTTATTAAATACGTAGGTAAACAATTCTATTTTTATTTCGATTATTTTTAATACAAATCCATCTTGTCATCAGATCGCGCAACAAACGGTATGTTCTCCGCCTCTGCTCGTTCCCGACGCAGCTTCTCCTTGTCCAAAAACCTGCACAGTCCCTCGATGTTCTTCCCGCTGAACACCCGAAACGCCGACCTTTGGTCCCCGTCCAGCGACTGCAATTGTTCCCATCAGCACCCTGCTCGCAAACTCAAGCTCAGCTCACTTCTGGCGCTCGGTCTGAAAACCGACTCAGTCCCATCCGTCGCGCAGCTGGAACACCCGTCGCAGTCAGGTGGTTCAGCCTCGGTGTATGTCGTAGCAAATGATGTATCGCCTTGAGTGTGATTCGGTCGCAGTACGACAGATGCAGTCGTTCCAGCAACCGTGCGTGCTCCCCAAGATAATAGATCGCGTTGTCGGTCAGCTTTGGTACCCGGACCAACACCAATCGATGAAGGTTCTCCAATCCCGCCAGCTCAAACACCGACATATCTGTCAACAGTCGACAGACTATCCAACGTCAGCACACGGCCCAACCCGAAAACAGCGTGTCCTTACATGCAAGGTCCACCGACTTAAGCCCTAGACACGCTCGCGCCAGCTTCACGATTGCAACATCCGTCACTTGCCACACGTGTGCTAGCGTCAATGCCCCCAACTGCACCCCAAGCTTGCAAATGTCCTCCACACTCCGGTCTGTCAAGTTCGTGCAGCCTGCCAACGACAGCGTATGCAGCGACGGCGCGTGCACGAGCACCCCTTCAATCCCCTCGTCCGTCAGCTTCGTACAATAACTGAGATCCAGAACCCGCAGGTCTACCGCAGTGTGCCGTAGTATCAGCGGGGGCAGCCCGTCTAGCCATGTCGAGGGCCGGTGTGGCAGTGGCTTGTCAGATCCCGTCGCTGGTTTGCCTCCCTTCTTGATTGGACTTGGAAGTGCCTTGTCTGTCAACAGGGGACAGCGTGCGAGCCTCAGCACTCGCAGCTTCCGAGAGTACGTCCAAATGTCCCGAACAGACACCGCCGACAAGAGCGGCTCGTCGCAAAGCTCCAATTCAACCAGCTTTGAAAACGTTTTCGCTATCCCAGACACGGTAGGGTCTGTTAACACGACGCCGCTCAGCTGCAGCCACTGCAGCGGCGGCGCTTGTGACATTAGCTCGTTGATGGCCACATCCGAGACATACTTGCATCCCGTCAAGTCCAGTCCCTGAATGTTTGGGTTGTCCCTCGCTAGCCGAACAATCGTCTTGTCTGATGTGTCTGGCACTCCCGAGAGTACGACAGACTCGAGGCGCCGACAAAACGTCATTTCTGGAGTGACCCACTCGTCTTTGATTCCGCAGTTCGGGTCGCGTATCACTAGATGTTTGACCAACCGTCGTTCTGTTTCGGTCTCGGGAAGGCGGTCTATGAGCCGTTCCATATCTTCAGAGTCAGACCCATCCATAGTGGGTGTGCTGTTGTCGTAGTCCAGTTGAAAGTGGGTTATAGGTGGATGCTGTGTGGTCAAATTGAGGGATCGATATAGATCCAGTCCGTCTTGTCGTCCTATTCGTCAAACCATCTCTGTTCGGCAGTTTGCGCGGCTCACTTCGTTTGTTCAGTCAGTCAAGTCCGTCCCCACCAGGACCGCCAAATGACATCGACCAGCTCGAGCTCATCAACTATAACGGCGGCAAAGCCCTCGAACCCTCCACCAATTCGCCCCCCATCGAGTCCTTCGCGGCGTATCCCAGTCACACCCACAGTCTTGAGGTCCATCTTTGCTTCTTCTCGGACGCCTCATGAGGAAAGGAGCATTTCTCGGGTCGCTTTCTTTAGGTAAGTTTCCCCGCCTTGGCACTCGGAATTTGATGATAACTCGCTTCAGATTTTCGGGGTTCTTGCTGAGCTGCGTTGGCATCAGTTTTGCTGCAGCAAGGGGCTGGGGGATCAAAAGCGGCACAGGCCTGCTAGGAGTTGTCTGAGAGTTGTTGTACGTCTTGTAATCACCCTTGCTCGATGACTAGTGACATGTCGTACTGCATTATGAAACGAAGCACTAATACTGGTCGTCCAAATATACTTCGAGTCACTCATCGTCCGACGATGCGGTGCTATCCTTGTCCTGAGTGCCCTCCGAACTTCCAACTTCAGGAACCGCCGGTTGAAACGCATTGCTGGTACTGGTGTTCGGATCGAGGAGTCCATCTTGATCATCTACGCTCGCGGCGCTGGTAACTTTACGCCGTCGTGTTGATGACGCAGGCGGTAAATGAGCCTTCTTAACGCGAAGAATGTCCATGATCTCTAAAGAACCGGTGAACAATGCGACAGGCTCGGTAAATCGATACCACAAACCCTGATGGGTCATTTCCTCGTATCCTTTGATACTGCGCTTCATAGTCAACCATCTCCGTTGCAATGAATGCGCACTCCACAAGTTCCAGTCGGAATCAGGAAGCGTTTTCCAGTCAATTTCCGTGTCGTCTCGGACTTTGAGCGAATCGACTCTGCCGTCGAGGTGTTCGAAACATAACTCTGTATGACACGAGTAAACACCCACTTGTGAACTAGTATGTAGGCATCCTGCGGGCTCCAGCGTGGTTTTTGCCCTTCATTTTTGACCGTCTTGCTGAGGGAATCCGTCCTATGGGGCTTGATAAGTGTGTTGGATTACCAGGTAAAGAGGGACACCACCATTTGATCCGACATTGCTGTCTCCCTCGTCGGTTGCCCATTCTTTCACTGACGATTCCCCAGAAGACATCGTTATCAAAGTCTTTGCCTTGGTTCACAGTCATCTCCGTCACAATCTTTGTGAGCTCTTCCTCCTCTTCCTTGCTCCACGGACCGGTGACGCGGACCTCACGATTCGCGATATGATTGCGATAACGATCACGACAATCTGATGACATCCGTCCTACAATCTCGCTGACCTTTTCCCATTGTTGACCGAGATCGGTGACTGCCCTGGTAAACCGAAATGCTATGAGCGATGCGGCGTTACTGTGGGTTAGTGACGCACCGCCTCAGTAAGTTGTCCTCCTCTGGCATCCATTTCCCTTGTTGCTTCTTTGGGTGGAATGCTCTCCGAACATGGTGGTAGACGGCGATGATCGGGCGTCGCGGAATCGCGGCAGCTACGACAGGCGTGAGGTAGAAAAATGGAACAGCCACTGGATGAGCTTACTTATTTCCGACCAAAAGGCGTTTTCCTTGCCCTTTTCATTCTTCTGAAAGATTATCTCCAGAATCTGCTCGTCTGTGAGCCCTCTGGACTGGATATAGCATATCAACGGCTGTTCATAGCCAAGCTCGGAAACCACGCACTACCCTGAATGCTTCTATCGCATTTTTTAGTTGTTGTTCCTCTATCGCAGAAAATTTGCCCTTTTTGTATACGAGACCTGGACAAACATTCGAAAACGGAGACCGCTGTTGGCAACAACCTGTTTACCTTGCGTCTTGACTAACTCGGCTAGCTTACTCGCATTCATCCACTTGTTGGCAAGCATATGAGCATGTTCGGGGTTGGCCTGCTCCGGTCCAGGGAGACTCATGTTCAACACGCGCTTATGTGACGATTTCGTTGACTTTGGTATAGAAGATAAAACGGGATCCGTGGACGCGGACGACATATCCGGTTGGGGCTGCGAGCGAACGATTGCAGTTGCCGGAAGGGGGAGGGGAGGGGGAACAAATGCAGGAGGATTGTTGGCTGACGCATTGGCAGCAGCAGCATCGCCCAACGACTTGAGGACACTTGCGATCTTGGACATATCCATGTCTTGAAGGGCACGAATGATGTCGTCATTGGACGCGAAGTGGAAGTCGGGGAGTGGACCACCTAGAGCAGGGAAAATAGGATGACCTTGCGGAGGTGGCTGACCAAACTGAGAAGGATCGTGGAAACCATAATGGACCGGGGGATATTGGATGTAAGGAGAAGGTTGGTCTGGAAGGATTTGTTGATCCGGGTACGGAGGGGTGGCTTGGTAGGGCGCGATTTCCATGCGCTGTGCGTCTGAGGTTGCAGAAGCTGCAGCGACCACCGCATTCAGGAACGCAGCAGATGAGGCGTGGTGGCTGTCTAGCTGGTCGATCTCGCCAGGGAGTGGATGGGCCACCTCCTTTGTCTTCCCCTTGTCTCTCTTGGACGACTCCTTCGGGTCTTGGGATGGGGATGATTGGCTGACTAGCGCGTCCTCTGTACCATCAGAAGAGCAGGTAGATCTCTTCTGTTTTTTCTTCTTGTCACGGGTGCCCAGATCTACATCCTCTGCGCTGTCGTTGCGGGTGCGTTTCTTCTTGGACGTTCTGTGAGACTGGGACTGGATGAAAGGATTGTTGGCTTCGCCGACGGCGAGCTGAAGCGCGCGTTGTATGTCGGAGGTCAGGCTGGTCATGCAGGATATTTAGGGTGGGCCAACGACGAGGATGAGGGCAAGCTCGAAAAACAGCATGAACTCAGGAGATCCCTTCTCCGAATAATTCCCAAACAAGGAAGAACCGGGTCACACTCTAGTCACAACTCCGATTACTCGTCCTCCTCGTCGAAGTACCACTCTTCCTCTTGGTCGCCCTCGACGTCGTACTGCTCGCTCCAGTCCACCGAGTCATAGTCAGCCCCCTGCAGACCGTCTGTCATTGTCGGCCACTTTCCATTCGCATCGCTCACCTCCAGCATACCATAAATGAACAGCTCTTTTATCCGTCTCTCAAACGTCGTCTGCTCTTGTTCGGGTGATTCCTCCGCTTCTATACCTCCTTGGTCGCTCAACTCGCTTTCACTATCCTCTTCGGGCATGAATTCCTCGCTTGCTCGTTGACGTCTGACTTGACGTATTCTTTCTGCTTCTCGCTCCTCTTCGTAATCGGCTAGCAGCGTCCCAAGCTTTCCCACTTGTTGCGCGCCACCTCCCAAGAAACCTTTTTCTGCCCACTCTCTTTCCTCCTGACCTGCTTCTGCCTCCCGTCCATGATGCCTCCGACCAGACCAAAGGTGCGGCCACCGATTTCTTGCTTCTGCAAACGCCAGCTGCTTTGGCTTCGTTTCAGTAAATGCGAGTCTCCGGTTTCTTATCTCTGCTATCACGCTTCGTTGTTTCGGTGTCGTGACGGATGAAAAGCCGACAATCAGATGCGGTGGTAGCATGTGTATATGTTTTTGCAGGAATTCGATGGGCGATGAGCTTGGTCGCGGTTCATATCCAGGTGGAAGGCCGATGTACGACAGAATCGCAGATTCTCGAAGGTCTCTTTCAATGTACTCGTCCATGTCGGTTGATGTTGAATATTCAATGAGAGTCCAACAAGTACAAACAAGCTTCTTGAATCCCTCAACCACTTTGTTATCCAACCATGGGCCCTGTTCCGACTTCAGCTGTTATTTCATGTCGGTGGGACTGGTGCCGTTCCTCTTTCCCTAGCATTGATGCTCTCGATACCCATGTTAAACATGAACACATCTGGCCGATGAAACCCATGCGAAAGGCAGACATTGCACTGATGAGAAGAATGGACCTCCAAAGTCTCCATAGCTCGCTAGACACAGATTCAAGTATCATCTCAAGAGGTATCTCATCCCCATCCGCTTGGTCAGGGCTCTAGACTAGTATGCCTCTAGGACTAATTGCTGGTGTGTCGCGGAATAAGACACCGTTGGCTGTACCACCCACATCGACCCCCCAAACACACAAACATCGAGAAAATGAAGAATTTGATACATTTACACAGCTGTCTTCCCCTCCCCAAACCCATTCTCCCCAAAGGTTGCCGACTTCGCCGGCCCTTGAAGGTTTGATAAAGCAAAATGGGCATCCCGGACTCTCTGCAGCTGTCGAGATGTTTGAGCGATCACATGGTCACAAGGCAAACCAGCGTCGTCGTTTCCCTCCCCACCAACGCTCACCCACGCATCGCCCCCTTTCACAGTCTTCTGGCTCCTCGCAAGAGGTAGTCGAGCAGCAGCTCACGCAAGAAGACGATGCGGGCTCTCAGTCTCGTCATTTATCCGAGTTGCCAATTGAGAATGAACTCATCGACACCGAGCTCAGGTGGCCCACAGACGATGAATTAGATGTGCTTGCCACAGAGATGCAGAACTCAGAACAGCCTGTGTCTACGCAAAATTACCCGGGCCTAGGTAGTTTCCCTGATTCAGCTAGAGGCCAAAATTCCCGCTGTGGATCCTTGAATGTTCCTCTCAGCGTAAACATCCTCAATGCTAGCCCTCCGACAAGTAGTTCCCAAGCTCTTCATACTTCGCAAGAATCTCACAGCCCAAGCCAACCATTCGTCTTACAGACGCAGGCACCTTACTCTAGTCAGGCTATGGGTTGGAGCCAAACTCAATGACAGGGGCTCAATGACAGCTGCGGAGGTAGTAGATTGTTTGGCTCACCGTAGATTGTGGTTGTTGCCCATCCTGTTATATCATACATACTACTAGGTACCGTGTTATTTGACGGTGAACGCGACGATGCTGGAGGACCAGCCGGACAAAGACAACAATTCTACAGATACAGGGGATGTACTCCTCATCGTCTTCATTCACGGGTGCGAATAATGACACGTAGTCGGAGTCAAGCTCACCAGAACCTCTAGGTTCAAAGGAACGGAATCTACTTTCGAGAACTTCCCTTCAAGACTTCAGCACGTCTTATCGGAAAGCGAGGGAAATCTTCCCGTCGAGTGCGTCGTCTTTCCTGCCTATGAGGTCAATATCTGTCACATCGTCGTCAAGGAGATTATTGACTTTTGTGAATCAGACTAAAGGGGACCTGGTTGGTATTTCCACCCCAGACCGGCGTGACGTCGAGCATACCACTTTTCTCTCCAGAACGCAGCCGTCGTGCGGTTCGCAGATTGGCTCACAACGTTGACCGTCCAGAAAGAGGTCGCCAATGGTGGTGGCGCTGGAACAGTAAAGGTCGTCCTATGTGGACATAGGTGAGCCAGTTCGCCTGGTGGTCGCTACATCGATCTGACTGGGAAGTGTCTCCAGCATGGGTGGGCTGCTAGCGTCAGATACCTTGTTGGAGTTCATCAATTCAAGGCTTGATCGAAGCGCACCGTTGTGGCCCAGGATCGTAGCCTGCATCGCTTTCGACACTCCAGTCAGTCACATTGCAGATCTTTGTTGGTTGTGGATGACCTGCTCGTATCCAGTACCTTGGCATACATCCATTCGTGTTCAAGAACAGCGCCACTCGCGCTGTAGAGTATGCAAATACAGCCCGGGGCATTGCCACCGACGTGTACTCGCTCTTCAAAGGAACCGAGCGTCCTACTGTCACACCTAATCCTGCCTTACTTCAAATCACGGCGGGACCTTCGGAGACCTCATCGACGTCAGCATGGGCCAAATGGGCACCGGCAGCATATGCCATCGGAGGTGCCGTCGTTGCAGGCGCAACTGCAGGAGCTGCATATATGCGACGGGACGATATCACGTCTGGATATACTTGGGCTTCCGATCACATGAAGTTTGTCGGCAGTTTATGGGATGAGAAAAGTATGCGCGAACGACTGGAGAACCTCCTCGCTGCACATGCAGATCTTGGAATAATCTTCAAGACGTGAGCGCGGACTCGAGATCATACATGTCATTGGCTGATCCTTGCATAGATTTTATGTGTTTTTACCAGCATCTCCTCCTGCCCATCCAGACCCCAGAACATTTGTGGTGTTGCCTTCTCGTTCATCACCCGCCTTCGCCCATTATGTCCCTTCACCAAACTGCGTTGTTGAAGACGCAGTTCAAGCACACATGGGAATGTTCAGAGCAGGGAACAACGATGGATATTACCAACTGGGGTTGCAAACGGCTCAAGTCATCCGCGAAGCGCTCAGAACTAGCAGAGCACAGAGTACGTATACAGCGCAAATGTCTAAACCTGATCCTGTGGGGGATGCCAAGTAGAGAAATAATGAAGCACCATTATATTAATATTTCAGTCATATATCACTACAGGTGTGCTATCATCATTTGAATGATAATTGCATTGCGTACGCGTCTTCACCATCAGCATCTTGGGAGCATCTTAGCTTCCCCACAACAAGGTAGATGGCAACAGACGCACAGTATTTTTCTTCGATACTCTTGACGGTGAAGCCTAACGTGTCACGGTAGAGACTAAGAGCTGCACGGTTCGATTTTCGGACATGAAGGGAGACGTAGGCAGCGTTGTAGTTCGTTGCCATGGCCTCTTCTACAGATGCGACAGTCAGATCCCACAGGCGATATTCCAGTAAAGATGGGCCTACGAGACTGCAGCATTAGCTTTCTGGCCAATCCCAGTCGTCGATACGACCGCAGGACAGATATCGAGGTGACATGGCCGTGGGGAGGAGCGGGGGGTGGTGAACCATCTTGAGGCTCTTCAGCTTCTTCCCTGCGGATGGAAGTAAGAGGCGTGAATACACCATGACCAATGGAAAATGTACATCTTTGCCAGGATATATCCGACTATCCGTCCTTTGTGATCTTCTGCAACATACGACAAAGATGGCCAAGTCATGGCATGGTACAGGTCTGCAGGGGTGAGGGTACGCTTGTGTTCAGGGAAACGGCGGTATTGACGTACAGTACTTCATTGTGTAGTTTTCTGGTAGGTTGTGCAGATTGCATGCTTGCATTCCTTGGAGATCTTCTATCTAGCTAGTCGTGAGTAGTGCTGGCACCCGAATTCCTCGACACGTACCCTCGCGACGCGAATGTTCATTATTGACTCGAGGCGAAGATCAGCGAAGGAGAAAGCTTGAGACTCTGATTTGTTATCCACAGGAGGTGCGATACTTGTGTCAAGTGACAAACGTCACACACCGTAAAAGGATATGGTCTCCTAGTTGTTGGTGACTACATTGACAGATGGATACAACCAGTTGTAACAACAGCGACGTAAACAAAAAGAAAGAAACTGCTTGATGCATCCCAATGCTTTATAACTGACAGGTGGGAGGGGATAAGAACAATACTTAGGCAAGCTCTGTAACGCAATACAATTATGCAAACATTGACATGGCCACGCCATCTATGACCTTGGCCATTGACCTGCATGCCCATTGGCGTTTCCGTCGTGGACCATGTTGTTTGATGCGGACCCACGTCCAAATAGGAAAGTTGTTGCATAGTGTTCCGCGGCGTTGATCGTATTTCGCAGACTCCTCTTCACACTCCTTCCTCTTGCTTCTGGCTCACGAGGGTCTACATCGGGAGCCATAGCGGGTGATGCAGCATGGTACGTCTCTGGAGAGCTAGGCTGCATTGTGTCCGGGGATGGAGGTTCGCGGTGGGGCCACGGAACAGACGGTTCTGTTATGGTGGGAGGATCTGACGCTAGTGACCCTTGCTCCTGATATGCATCCAAGGAGATCCCTGCCGAGTGCATAACTTGTGTGATGCCTTGCGAGGCGGGGGTAATTGTGGCGTGAAGTGATGCGCCAGACGGGAAAGCATGTCTAGGCACAGGGTTCACCTGTCCTGAATGCCCGACAGTCCCCCTGCCATGCCCAATCTCAGCGTAGACATAGTCTGGTGTCATCGCTTCCGTGTTCCTTAATGAAGACGAAAAATCGTGATATGTCCGGAAGAAAGCAGCACCATTCGACTGCGTTGTTCCGGTGCTACGGTGGGAATCAATGTCGCTTGGTGTTGGGGAGGTGGGTACTTCAATCACTGGCTGATGTCCAAATCCCCGAGAGCGTCGTTGCGTTCCGTCAGGAAGACCCGCGACAGGTTGCATGACGGCATCCTGAGCCACCGGCTGGGATGGAGCTGGTAGGGCAGTGGTCGAACCGCCAAACGGTGGGGACACTTGGTTAGGTCGCAATGTCAGATTGCGTTGTATGGGTACGTCGAGTGCGTGGGACGTAGAGTTAATAGTCGGTAGGATTGGTTGGATGGCGGCGGGATCCACGTTACGGTAGCGGAAAGGCCCGTCGTGCATAAAGTCTTCGTCAACTTCGATATCGCCTTCGTTGCCCATCTCCATCTCGACGTCTTGAGGCACCTCATTGAAACCCTCGTCGAAGTCATCGTCGTACTCCGTTTCTTCATCATCCCCATTCATGTCTTCCGTGATGGTATTGAACAGATCTGTCAGGAAAGATCTGAGCTTTGAGACGCCATTTCCGGAGTACACGCAGAAAGCCAGACGCTGGCTCATATTAAATTCCTGTACTCGGCGTGAGGAATACAAAACCCAGATTCTGTTTCCAACACACCTGTGGGGGTTGTCTACAGAACTGCTGTAGCTCTGGCTTACGAAATGAGGGTATCCCAGTCAAGCTCAGGTGCGTAAGTTTGTGGAGTTTTTGAAGGAGGAAATGAATTGCCATCACTGAAATTTGGTCGCAGTACGAGAGATGAATGCGCTCCAGGGTGCTGTAACGCTCCGCAAGAGCATAGACCGCCTCGTCAGTCAAGTTGCTAACTCGCACTAGACCGATACGGCGGAGTTTGGGTAAACTAGCCAACTCGAACACGGACATGTCGGTAAGAAGCGTGCAATCTAGGAATAAGGTGAATGCTAGATGCATCAAAAGGGAGTGGGCGACCCACTGGCAAAGTCTACATATCGCAACCGTGTGCAACACCTTGCGAGCGATTTGATGGATCTGTCGGTTATGTTCGCGGCGTGACCGAGGTGGAGGTAGTGCAAATGTTTGCCGAGAAGGCAGATGTTCTCGACCGTGCGATCGGTGAGTTGCGTACACTTGGACAAGACAAGATTTCTGATTTTTGGTGCGTGCGATATGATCCCGTCAACGGCATCGTCGGTGATGAGTGAGCAGGAGGTGAGGTCGAGCATACGAAGATGATCCAAAGGTTTGGAGAGGATGAGAGGGGGAAGTTCGTCGGAATGTCTGGGAGGTGGGAAAGGATTGTTGGTGCGAGGAATGTTGTCATTCCGGAGGGGCGCAGGGAATGCTGCGTCCGTGAGTTCTGTGCATTGGGAGAGTCTCATCTCCCGCATATGAGTTGAATAGGTCCAAAGATCACGGACAGAGATGTCTGTGATACGCTTGCAGTTGTTGAGATCGATCTCGAGGAGGAGAGGACAAGACTTTGCTAGGGCAGAGACGGGGGCATCTGTGACGTGCTCGAGGCCACTGAGCTTGACCCGGCGGAGAAGAGGACAGTTTGCGGCGAGAGCGAGGACACCGACATCGGAGACGTTTTTGCAGCCGCTGAGGTTGATGCCTTGAAGGCGCTTGGAGGCAGCGGCAAGACCGGCAATGACAGTGTCGGACGTTTTGGTAACGCCCGTAAGGTCGATTGCGACCAAATTTGGTAAGCAAGGGAGGACACGCGAAAGGGCGTCATCGGAGATGGCATGGCAGTTGACAAGGGTGAGACGTTCAAGCCGATCGCACTGGGCGAGACGGCAGAAAAGGGCGTCGGTGAGGTCGGCGCCTAAGAAAAGAAAGTTGAGACGACGGATGAAACGGGCGTAGGTGAATGTTTGGTCTGCGCGTGTGAGGACTCGCATCATCTTGACGAGGGTGGAGAGACGGGTGAAGCTGGGCCTGTGCCAAAGGAGCTCTACGGAACACTCGCACCAGGATCGAGAGACGAGGAGGGCGTGATAGAGATCACGCTGGGAGTGGAGATGCTTGAGGATGTGTATGAGGACTTCAGGAGGGAGGTGTGACATAGGGGAGTGGGAGGAGGGAGGTGCCCCGAAGTCGGGGTGGTGGTGACGCGAGGCCCATTGCGCGGGGGAAACGACGGCGGAGAGGGAGCGGGAAAATATTGTTGATTTGGCTGGATCGTCATCGTCGTTGTCGGAGAGCGACGTCGTCGACTGCGCCGGGGACGTGTGTCGGTAGACGAGCCTCGATGGCCTCATGAGGGACTGACGGGGTGGGCGAACTCTGAGCTGGAGGGTATTACTGCGTCCAACTCGTGTGAATATCCTGCTCGATATGGCTGATCCATTGCTCCCACCCGGTCCCAACTACTACGCTGCCCGTCGTGCCCGCTGGCTCGCATCCCCGGACACTCCCCCTCGACCACGACGTACACCCCCGTCCCATGCCCGTCTCCAGCGTCTCCTCAACGATCCCAATCCACACAGCGATCCCGTCTGGAACCGCGGCATCGACCAGGTCTGGAAAGGTCTCGTCAAAGGGAACAGGCTTAAGCACCGTTTGCCCATGAGCCTCGTGGTATGTACGCTACTCTCTTCGCCGTTCTCCTCCCATAATCCATCCCCAGATAAAGGTCATCCACGCCGCCTGGCGCCGAGACCCAGAAACCTGGCCCGAGGGTGTAGTAGTCCCGGAATCGGACGACTCTCGCACTGTCACATCTGCCACCACCCCCTTGCTGCCTAGCCATGCGCCAGACAGCCCGTCCATCGAGCCACCTTAGTTTGGCACCCTCTCTGCAGACTCTGTAACTGAATTGTTGTACTTGTACACCAACTGAACACGTGCATCGTCCGCATCCTCTTTTCCCCCGACTTGCTTCGAGGGTCGTCCGTGGGTGTATTGTAATGTCGTACCCCCGTAGGAGTTCCATATTATCACTGATAATAGTTACATGCCATGTAGAGTCTCATGCGGGCTTATATGCAGGTAGTAGCACCGAGACGGATTTTCATGCGGTCAGGTTCGCGATGGAGGTGACACCTGGTCTCAGGGAGTCAGCACGAGTCTCTGTCGTCAATCGCTCCAGCCTACCAAGATCACACCGTCTCCTCGGACAAAAAGCATCTCCATCTTTCTTTTTGCAACCTTTTCGGGCTATCAGCACCACTCGCATCATCCAGCATTCCCACCCACCTTTACAGTGCCTTGACCTTCAAGGTTTCCATCGACAGGGTCCACGATCATGATTGTCTCTTCGACATCACTAAGAATAAGGTTCATGTGTCCATCATATGCCTGTCCTTGACGATCAAACCCGACACACACAGAAAGAAGGAGTGACACACGTGCAGAATCCCAGTGAGCTCGCGATCGCCACGTAGCTTTACGAATACTCGCTCGCTGAGCGATAGTCGTATGAGATCAAAGGGTTCTTGTATGCCTGTAGATGAGGGATCCATGCAACTACGAGCGTGATTAGTCAGCACACGTGTCACTTTTCACTGCAGGCCGACAGCCCGTCCTCGACATCCACTTGACATTGACCTGCGCGATGCCGGTAAGTCGCTGCTCTATCATGCACGTTAAATGTATTCATGCTCTAGCATAGAAACATTACTGCGACTACTGTGATGTATTTCTAACCCACGACTCGGCCTCAGGTATGTTTCCCGTCGGGCCGTTGCATGGCGCGAATCATACCTCTGACTGTATGCTAGTTCGCAAGGCTCACAACAGCGGTCGCAACCATCTCGCTAATGTCCGAGACTACTATGCATGTCAGGCTGTTCATCATCTCCTAATGAGCTCTCTCTGACATCTTGTTTCAGCACTCGGGCATGACAAGGCTCAAAACATTATCGACCAGATCACAGCGGCTTACGAGAGCGGAGGTGGTCCTCCTCCGGGAGGGTTTGGTTTTGGTCCTCAGCACTTAGTAGGACCGCCTCCTTTCGGTCCACCTGGGTTTGGCGGCCCACCTGGCGCGTTCGGTGCGTAGTCTGTTATCACTTTGATCTGTTCTGACAAGCTCCTTCACAGCTCGCCCACCATTCCCTCCCGGGGTCATGCCGCCCCCAGGTGCCATGGGTCCGCCTCCTGGCGGCCCTCCTCCATTCCCTCCGGGCTCCATACCTCCTCCAGGCTCCTTCCCTGGTGGTATGTGCTCCCACTTTCACCTCCCGAATTGACATGCATTGATTATTATCCAGGTGCCCCGCCATTCCCTCCCAATGGTCCCCCCGGTCCAGCTGGCAACATCCCTTCTTTCCCTCCCGGTGGTAACTTCGGACCTCCCCTGTCTGGAGGCGGGCCTGCACAGGCTGGGCCGCCTGGCGCAAGCAGTGGGGCTCCAAGTAATGGTGGCCCTGGTGGCATGCATCCTGATAGAATGCGGATGATGAGTTCCGGAAGGTGACCGGTCTTCATAATCTGCTGTAGAGCGACGTGTGCATAGTATGCAAAGTGCACACTTGTTACCATGCGCTTTACAAAGTATTGTATCCATTGAAGCTATCGAATCCAAATATTACTACGGAATTTCATTGGAGTCGCAGACAAGGATGTAGTAGGCATCCATCTCGCTAATCTACGACAAACCAAGCACCACACGCAAACTTTGGTTTTCATTAGCAATAATCAGATACTTGCCCGTCGGGCCTCCAGTCAGATAGTCGGCGGTAAGACATCCAAACATGTAGGGAGGCCGCCAAACCTCTGTCAATGTTTCGTTCAGTCATTTTGCTAATAGCAATTCATCCGGTCTTGCAGCTGTGATATCCACGTCCGAAATCAATAGAGGAGCTGTTGTGATGAAGCAAGGTCAAGTAAAGCAAATCGCTGGTGTTTGTTATTGAGACAAAGCCTACGACACCAGTCTACGCCGCATAAAATTTGTATATCAACCTCCATCTCCAGCAAATCCATGAAAATTGAGGAAGTTACCAGGTATCCTGTCCCATAAATATATGGTGGATATAAATATCCATAAAACACGTCAAGAAATAATCATCATGGCAAAGAAGAAACAAGATGAAAGCTTTTACAAAAAGCTTAAACGGCTTGCCCAGAAGTCGGTGGGGTGTCCGTTGCTATTCCGGCGTAGAAGGAATCGACTGAAATGCGGGTGCTTGCCCGCTGGTCGGGGACAGAGAGTGTCGAGTTGACAGATGGGCGTAAAGCCTTAGGAAGGGGGGTCTGAGTCGGGGGTACTGGAGCGGAGCCCAGCTCCACGTCAGTCAACTTATGAGGATTGAGCATGTTGGCGTCGGCACGCTGAGAGGGCGGAGGGAGGTACGCAATGTCATAGTCCTCTGGGGAGTAAATACGCTGCGCGGTATAGTCTTGTGTAGAAGCTACAGGATATGGTGAAGGCCAGCCATGTGGACCTGGTGGAGCATACGCTTCTGGCGAGAAAGCTCGTGGGTGAAGAGCATAAGCGTGGTCCGGATAGTACGCAACGGGAGGGGTTGGAAGAGACATCGGGGGTGCACCGTAGTGGGGATGATCGGAGTTGGACCCGTCATCTAGGGATGTGACATGGGTGATGGGAGGACCGGGTGACTTGTCGAGATACTCGGTGTCTTCTTCATAGGAACGAGACTGGCGGCGTCTTGCGACGAGCAAAGCGACTGCGATCACGCCAGCGATGCTCACGAGACCGACGACAGTGAAGGTGCCCGCGACAGCACCAGTATTGGAAAAGAAGCTAAGATGGGGCTCAGTATTCATAAACGGTTGGGGGTATTTTCACACACCCTGAGGAAGAGGACTGCGTAGTGGTCGAAGAAGGGGTCGCGATGGTTGTAGTGAGGACAACTACAGATGTAGAGGAGGTTTGGGTTGGTGCGCCGGCACCATTAAGCAAGGTTATGGGTGTGGAAGACGAAGATGGCTGTGACTGGGGGGCAGCAACAGGTGTTGATGTAGGCGACACAGTAGATGTTACAGTAGAAGTAGACGCTGTCGAAGAAGAAGAGGTGCTGCGGAGGAGTGTAAGGTGGTGAGTGGAGGTCGATGAGAATGACATACGAAGAGGGAGGGGAGACATCGGAAGAGGGGAGGGAGGAAGGAGATGATGTGGTGGATGGACTGGGCGGGAGAGTCGAAAAAGGGGTAAAGGTCGACTGGGCGGGGTCGGAAGAAGAGGCAGTAGTGGTGGGAAGAGGAATAGAAAAGGACGGGAGGGAGGAAAGGATGGAAGAGGGTAAAGAGAGCGTGGACATGGGAGTAATGGAGGAAGGGGAGTCGGCGAGGAGGGGTGCGCGCCGTAGCCGATGGTGGTGGGCACGATGGACGGGATAGAAGGCACAAGCGAAAGGAATGAGAAGGAAAAGGAATGAAATCCGCATTATGTGCGGTGACAATGAATAATGAAACGGTCGCTAAGGAGAAAGTGAAGGACGTCAGCCAAGGACGTGGGTGACGACTCGGGTTATGTAAGCGGACTTGTTCTCTCTCATGGCCGTCTCCGCATCCGACATACGGAGTGCGCTGTCGCTACCCCAGTCCACATCCCACACCCGCAGATCCAACTCCTCTGCAGCAAAGAAACCAGAAGGCATCTCTCGCGAATTATACTCCCTCATTGGCCCCACTGCTCCATCCCTCGCAGCCCATCTCGCAAAACCGAGACTCAAACAGAAACCCAACTTTGGCGGAGGTGGTACCGTCAAATGGTATGTCATTCCATTCATCCCCAGATATACCCCAACAATCAAGACAGGGAACACAGACCGTTCAGAAACAGCGCCCGCTCAGATCCCCTCCAGCTCTCTCACTGGG